>JANJGK010000030.1:2240476-2307203 GCA_039081455.1 Macrobrachium rosenbergii | reverse complement strand
ACGTTACCATCCTACACGCCGGGTTTTGAGCCGAGGAAGTGGCGTCCATCCCCGCTACGAAGTCTGGAGATGCACTGACGGGGACCGGGAGGCAGAGCAGGACTCAGCAGAGGCAGAGCGAGCCAACTGGTGAAGCTGGGGATCCCCCCCCCGGACCCTCCCTACAGACCAACCTCCCGCCCCATCTCTCTCCCTCCCCTTTCCGCCACAAAACCTCCCCCATCTCGTTTTCACAAAACAGTTCGAAAATATCCTCTCTTTTTAAGAGAGAGAAGGAAGAACTGATTATAAAATCATTTCGGTGAACTTGAAATTTTATATTCCTGATAAGTGTAAAACCTGTTTCTACCGTGCGGTTTTTGCTGTTTTGCCTTACCTGATTACAGCACTGCTGCACAGTAGGCCTATTCAGTATATTATACCGCGGGACCCCCCCACACTCTAAGAGAAGGTCCCTTCCCTCCACGTCCCCCCACCCCCCCTTGCATCTACGAGTAAAAATTCCCTCCCAGATTTCAAGGAAAAATTTAAAAAATTAGTGAGATACTCGACACTGCTTCTTAGCGACTCGTGTTATGAGAATAACGAATAGAATTAGAGAATTTTCAATTATTCCCCTGGGGCTCGTGCCCCCCCCTTGGAAATTGCTGTCGCCCCCCCAGATTGAGAAACCACTGGTATATATGTATTTTTCCAATACTGTATTTGCGATATTAACTCCTTCTAAAGTGTACATTATGTATAAGAGCCTTCATATAGAGTATCACAATTATAGTACTAATTCAATACAGAAGTTTTATTTAATAGCTATTTTCTTTCTCTCTCTCTCTCTCCTCTCTCCTTCTCTCTCTCTCTCTCTCTCTCTCTCTCTCTCCTCTGATGAGACTGCTATAAGTATAATAATGCGATTTAGGAAATGCATAACGAATTAAATAACCTTTACCGACGTGTTTTTCAAAATTTTATGAAAGATAAGTACATACAGGACTTATCTTTTTATAAAAAAAAAAAGAAAAATATCTCATCCAGTGAACATAAAATACACGAGATACTTTCGTTTCCTTTTTACTGTACCTCCTTGCATATTTTCTTTCTTCCATCTTACTTTCCTCACCCTCTTCCTAACAATGGATTCATAGTGCAACTGGTTTGAGGTTTTCGTCCTGTTATATTCCTTTCAAAACCTTTTACTGTCAATTTCCTTTTCAGCGCTGAATGACCTCGTAGGTCCCAGTTCTTGGCCTTGGGCCTAAATTTCATATTCAATTCAGTTCAGTTCAATACATCTTTATCTCTTTATTTATTCATCTATTTTTTTTTTCTTCTCTAATTTCAAGTCAGTGGCCATAAGAATTGGTTTCATCTTCTGAATAATAATAATAATAATAATAATAATAATAATAATAATAATAATAATAATAATAATAATAATAATAATAATAATAAAGTCTGTCGTTTTGTCAGGCGTTGCGAAATAATATGGCAAAAAATTGTTGGGAAAAGTATCATAGATTGGACTGAGATCAGATGAATTTTATATTTCGCAGCGCTGACGAAACCAGACATTATCATTATTATTATTATTATCATTATTATTATTATTATTATTATTATTATTATTATTATTATTATTATTATTATTATTATTATTATTATTCAGAAGGTGAAACCGATTCTTATTGAACAAGCCACCCACCAAAGGGGTCACTGACTTGAAACTTAAGCTCCCATCGACTATTAGAACAGAAAGAAATATGAATTTACAGATGTGATTAAATCTATAAACATATAATCTACATGTATATTAGATATATCTCCTATGTGAAACCACTTTTAAATTTATTTACTTATATCTATAGTTGCCTATTCAATTTTATTACGGCGCCAATAACCTATAGGTGTTGTAACGCCAGTTGGAGCAGCCGTAAGTCAATCTCTCTCTCTCTCTCTCTCTCTCTCTCTCTCTCTCTCTCTCTCTCTCTCTCTCTCTCTCTCTCTCTCTCCAGAGCACAAATGAGTATGTCACACTTGTAAATGGTTTCTTGTCCTTTTATTATAAATATAACTGTGGTAAAATACCTATAAAAATTATACATATCAGTCTACACACTAAGCAGTCTGTATGCATATATATGTGTGTGTATAGACTATATATATGTATGTATGTATAAATACATACATACATACATACATATACATATATGTATATATACAGACTGCTTAGTGTAGATTGATATGTATATAATTTTTGAATGTGCTTTATCAGTTATAGATATATTTATAATGAAAGGACAAGAAAGTTCTGTTATACAGAGATTTGCACAATATTTTTACAAAATATCTAATATTCCTCTCTCCACAAAAGAGTTTTGTTTCCCTACTAACAGTGAACGACCGTGAAATGCCTGTGTGAGTGGCCATTTGAGACTTTAGGCCTATACATTTCAAGTTATAGGGGTCCCTATTGATGTTGACTGCATTTACTGAGCAGGTGATGCATTTATTCTCTAGAGCTCCCCTCCCCTCGCCCCCCCCCCCCCATCCCCAAACACACACACACACACACACATGTACACACGCACAGGTAGACACCATTGGGTTAGACGTATTTAAACCAGTCCCTCGTTTTCCATTTTATTAATATTAAAATATTATGATCCACATGATTCTCTCTCTCTCTCTCTCTCTCTCTCTCTCTCTCTCTCTCTCTCTCTCTCTCTCTCTCTCTCTCTCTCAGGAAGACGAGTTATTTTGTAGGCGTTAAATATATCACCACCGATACCAACGCCCATATGCCCATACCCACACCCATACCCATACCCACACCCGTACGCCTATATACAACCATACCCACATAGACTCATGGATACCCTATAGACGATTTCCTTAGCAAAAAAAAAGAAGAAGAAGATGGAGATATTATTTTGATTAATAGGATTTTTACGCTTCTTGTGATCGTATATTTTATACATATTATCAATATTCTGTTTCAAAATTAATATAATATATATATATATATATATATATATATATATATATATATATATATATATATATATATGTAATAGTCAGAAATTCGTTTCGAAAGACGCATTGTGGTCATTCCGATGTAGGTCGCCCTGCCTTATCTTATACCATAATTATTACATTATTAATATTTATTCCATAAATATATTATTTATAACATTATTAAATTATATTTAATAATATTCTATAATAAAAACATAAGTATATTAGAAAAAATCTATTTAAAAAATGCTTTTTATTCATTTAAAAAACTCGTAATTTAATGACGAAGATTCTGGTAATGTCTCATATTACAGCCTTATTTTATACAGTTATAATCGCGTTATTAATAACATTAATTACATAAATATATATTAGTAACATTTTATATTATCAAATTTTTATGATAAAAATATCATAACTATATTGGACAAACCGATTTAAAATTGTATATATTAAAACATTACTCTAAATTCATGACCTAATCCCAAGAGGTGAAACTCTTCAAACCCGTAATTTGATGAAGATTCTGGTAATGTCTCATAACACATCCCTAATTTATACCGTTATTTTCGCTTAATAATAACGTTAATTACATATGATATATTTATAAAATTAATAAATATTCTCATAAACACTCTATGATAAAAAAAATCATAAATATATTAGAAAAACATCGATTAAAATATCGTAAACATTACTCTGAATCTAAAACCTAATCCCAAGAGGTGGAACATCGAACGATGTAAACAAACATCGGCGCCATTTTCGGCCTTCGTTATGATAGTGTCGACGTTTCTTGGCCGATAAAATCGCTGATTTGACCGAGATTTAAGTGAGTATGCGTTAATTTGTCGTTGTTTATGTTAAATAACTGTTTTTATTGATCATTTGAAGGGTAAATAACGCTTCTGTAACGGTTAAATAAGGCCGAAATGAGCAAGAGTAGTGGCCGGCCCTTTACATCATTCCTGGTTATGCCGACATGTTACTTGTATCTTAAAGCCTTATTTAGCATTTTATGGCTAAAATACCCCGAAATTAGCCGTTATTTAACATATTTTGTTAAGATAAGACTAAGTAACGCTTATGTAACGGTTAAATAAGGCCGAAATGAGCAAGGGTAGTGACCGGCCCATTACATCATTCCTGGTTATGCCGACATGTTACGTATATTTTAAAGCCTTATTTAGCATTTTATGGCTAAAATACCCCGAAATTAACCGTTTCTTAACATATTTTGTTAAAATGAGACTAAGTAACGCTTGTGTAACGGTTAAATAAGGCCGAAATGAGCAAGGGTAGTGACCGGCCCATCATTCCTGTTTATGCCGGCATATTACGTATATTTTAAAGCCTTATTTAGCATTTTATGGCTAAAATAACCGTAAATCAACCGTTATCTAACATATTTTGTTAAAATAAGGCTAAACAACGCCTCTATAATGGTTAAATAAGGCCGAATTCAGCGAGAGTTGTGGCTGGCCCCTTACGGCAAATCTTCACCGATATTTAACCGAGATGGAAGTGAGTATTCGTTATTTTATTGTTATTTATGTTAAGTAACGGTTATTATTGATCATTTTAAGGGCAAATAACGCTTCTGTAACTGTTAAATAAGGCCGAAGTGAGCAAGAGTTGTGGACTGCCCTTGACATCATTCCTTCTGTTTATGCGATTATGCCGACATATTACATATATATTTTAAAGCTAAAATGGCCTGAAGTTAACGTTATTTAACGTATTTGGTTAAAATAAGGCTTATGTAATGCCTAAATAATGGTTAAATAAGGCTGAAATCAGCAAGAGTTGTTGCCGGCCCCTTACAGCATTCCCTCATGTTTGTATGTATGTGTATATATATATATATATATATATATATATATATATATATATATATATATATATATATATATATATATTGAAGCTGTATTTTGCCTTTTATGGCTAAAATGACCTTATATTAACCATTATTTAACCAATTTTGTTAAATCTGGTTGAGTTTCATGGTTAGAATACCGTTTAATAATGTTAATATAACCTAACGGTTAGGCTATGGCATAAGGCTATTATTCATTGGGCTACGTAGCCTAACAAACCCCAGAATAAGGCTAACCTTATTTAAATGGCCTTAGATACCATAATTACCTCTTATTAGACCCCAGTACTCACAAATGTTAGATTGGTGTGTTACCGCTGGGCCGTGGTGTTCCCTGACTGATATAGGCTAATCTAGGGTAGGCGAGGATAGGTATTCGATGTAGATGTGGTATGGGTCATGTGGGCTGGCCTAGGCTACCCCTTAATTCAATGTGTTGTACAGGTAAGGGGTAGGCTAGGTCAGTCTTCTTGACCTCCCCTTTAAAGGCTATTGGGGGTCATAGCTTACTTTGGGGGGTGCAAGGATAGCAGGGGGAATGCCCCCCTCAGCTAGGTAAAGGCACGGCGTCATAGGTTAGGTTAGAGGTAAAATGGGTTCGGTACTTTTCCAAATCACGTGGCACGTTTGTGTATATTAGAGGTGCCACGACTTTGGCTGATTTTAGGGATTTTTGAGGGGGGTGGGAGACCCCCTTCCCTTGATAGGTAAACTGCACGGCATCCTAGGTTGGGTTAAGGTAGGTCTGGCTAGGTTATAATCCCCCTGAAATGCCTGCTACAGTTTAGGGGTAACCTGGGCCATAGTTTGTGAGATGAAAGCGTAGGCTAGGCTACTGTCGCTGTTTGATTCTCGCCAGGTGCCGACCGAGATATTTACTGTCTTTTGTCAAATTATTTTTGGTATTATTTTACTTTGCACTGTTAATTGATACTGGAGTTTTTATGTTGCGATCTTAGTCTCCTTAATGTTATTAGTACAGAACTCGCGCTCAAATCTATCGCAAACTTACCGTCGCAGACATATTTAGTCCTGCTGTGTATTGTTTAAGTTTCGCCGTTCATTCCAATGGGGCTGGTGCTGAACACGGCACTCATGTTAGTGGTGTTGGTATTAAAGTAAAACTACCATTTTTTATATTTGTCTTTTCTTATATTTTTGAAATTGACCATCTTTTTTTATGTTTGTCTTTTTTATGTTCATGATATTAACCATCTTTTGTTTGTATTTTGACGTTCTCCACAAGGGTCTGGTACTAAAAATGGCTCCTAATTTGGGCGTGAACGGTTAGTTACCGAACTATCAGGCCACAATAGTCTAGTATCCTGCAAATTTTACCTCATATTTCACCCCCAGACCTCATGATCGACCAGTAAATGATGCATTACAGAGCTATGTTGTTTCCTGACCATATTAGGGAGCCTATGTAGACAGAAAAGTCACTTGGGCTGGCCTGGGGTACCTCCTAACTGTAGCATCCTTTACAGATACAGTAGGACCTAATTTTACCTAATTTGACTGAACGTGGACATGATGCCCTGACTTGTGATAAATACCCGAATGTTCCTTCTCTGTTGGGTGGAGGGGTAAGGGCCTAGGCTAGACATTGGTCAGTTTTAAGTGTCGGAGGTTATGTCCGAGCCATTTTTATATCTTTGGCGAGGAGTCAATTTTTGAGTGTGAGTACACTAGAGGTATGATTGGGTTTCTGATGTGAATTGTGGAATAATGAGGCATTTGTTATTGATATAATGAATATTTTCTTACTAGAGATTACAATTAGGTGTTTTTAATGAATTTTAGTGAGACATTGTCATCATTGCTTTCGTAAACAGTTGTATTATATCAATATCCTAAATTTTTACATCGTTTTGAGATATTGGAGGAGTCATTTTTGTATTGATTATGTATATAGTCCATGAGCCAGTCATTTTTCATTATCAAATTAGAGGCAAAGGATTACTATTATTTTTGGGACGAGTAGTCTCACTACATATAGTAAATGTATGATGGCCTTGAAAAAAAACTGGCCGAACCTATTTTAATGCTGTTTTTGTGTAGCTTGCAAATAACACATTTTTCCGCAAATGAAGATGAGGTGGTTTACAGAAACCTTTGCGGAATGCTCTGTTTTTGGCCTAGAACCATCAGGTTTGCAGAGATACGAGCTGATAGCATGAGGAATACGAGAACCATGCAGAATTTGAATTTCAGGGACTTGCAAACTGTTAATGCCCTATTTTATAGACAAAACTCAATTTTTCTATTAATCAAACCAATATGTTAATTGTTTTACTATCAAAATAAAATTCTAAAGATTTTTTTGTTCTTATAAAATTTCTGTAAGGTGCTTTGTTCAAGAGGTAGGACCATTAATTTGGAACGTAAGAAGCATCGTAGTGACTCGTAGCACTGCATCTAGTGTCACAGCATTCCTAGTCTCTACAGTCTCTACACTGTACCATATTAAGTAATTTCACTCATATATTGCTTCATATTAACTAGATTTCTTGTTAATTATTTGGAGCTGTCACCTTGAAATTCATGCCTCCATGAAGAGTGCGCATCGACCAAAACGTGGCCGTAGCTCTGCCTGCACCGTCTCTTTGCTTCATTGGCTTACATGAATGGATGCAGAATTTATTTTTCATGTATTTTTAGTCAACTTTCTAACAATCACAGCCACATAAATCATATTTATCATTCATATCTTGCTGGCAGTCTACGATTTCAGTGACTGCTTGATCACTGCAGTCTGTAAGACTACACATTTCATTCCATTTAATAAGCAAATGCACTTGGGTAACTTACAACTTTTGGAGCAAGCGCACGCAAGTAAATTGAGGACGGCCCCAGCCTATAGCAAGTTGCTCTTTCGTGTCAGTTTCAATCAATCTCCAACCTCTTCCAGTGGGAGTTGGTGTACCTGGATGTGGTTGTAAGCTTCTTTCCCAGTGCCATAACTTTACCTCTTCCTGCAAGTGGGTTGACCGCGTCACAACCAGTGAAAGAATGTAGTCCGCTAACAGAATCACATACATCTTCTCCAAGATGAGCCACCACTTTCTCAGTATCAACGTCTTTTGATACAACGGAACTTTGATGTGTTTTTGAAATGCTAGGCGTAAATTGAACACGTCAGTTTCTCCTGAACTTATCAATGCTGCTTGATATTCTTCCTCTGCAGCGTGGTCAGCGTGTAATAATAAGCGACCATCTGCTTCTTTGTGAATACTTCTCAGTTCATGTATTCCCTGGGCATTGCTGTTGGTAATTTTGTAACTTACGTCTCCCTCCACAGGTTAAAAACAATGATTTATCTCTTAATTTTTCTGTATACATAGTTGCTTTCCATTCTTCCACCAAGAATGAAATGAGCCTTGTTTTTTTACGTGTTTGCCCCAAAAACTTTCTCCATTGTCTAATCGTTTGTTTTTCAGCAATTCGTGTGACCTTTGTTTCAGAATCTAACCTCCTCATTTGTCGTTCATTATTTTTGATTGATAGTCTTGGTACCTATCAAACACAGCATCAGTTTTCTGACTTCCTTCACCTTCATTTAAAATCATGGAAGACAAATCCTGGGCAATGTCTTTTTATCTTTTCAACAAGATACATACCATCAATAATTGTTGCAGAATGCACTGGAATAGATTCAGCTGTGGGCACATCCTTTTGCAACAAGTTTCCAAGTGAAGCTTTGTTAGTTTTACGTTGCTATAGGCCATGGAAGAGGTCCTAAGGAATGAGATAAAACCTTTCTCATTTTAAGGTTGCGAGTTTGTGATGTTAGGATGATTTTACCAAAGCTTGATCAACTTTCAAAATGACTGATTTATCTCTTCACTTCACCTCTTGTTTCATGCACACTGACGTGAATGTTTTAAGTTTCCATGTACGGTCATAAAATTTCTGTGTAGTCTTTCTATCTCTCCTTCTTAAAGATTTCATATTGATTTTCCCCTATTAAGTCTGCGTCAGCTTCAGCAGTAGCCATTTTTCCTGTAGAGACGATTAATAGTCCGTTTTCTTCTGCAAAAGGATCGATCCAGTTTGTGATGACATTCATTTAGTGGTGATACTGCATGTTCATCATATTCCATTCTTGTAAGCAGTGCAGACTCAAATTCTAATCCTTGCAACATTTCATCAATGTTGCCCTGACTGAGGTCGTCACTTGATCTTATTACTTCATTGATAAAGTTATTTACCACCTCAATATCATCATTAGTATTCCAGGATACAAAAGTTTCCCCACGCAAGTCTCATCAGTGCTTCATATGAACTCGAACTGCTCAGTTGTACCACTAACTGTAGATTCTCCAAGTATGCCAGATTCAATGCAGACGTCACAAAGGCCTCCATCTTGGAATCTTTTGCCAAGAATTGACGTGAAGTTACAGATGGTGTGGGAAGCTCCCGCGCGAAGAATTACGTTACCGTACGCCTCTTCTTCCTTCCGTCTGATTTTTTGGGTTTTGTTGTCCGCAACTCACTGCATAAACCAGATCCTGGCTACGTGAATGTGTTAGTCTGTTGACTCTTGACTGTTACCGTGTGAAGTGCAACCAATAACTTTCCATTGTTATATGGATAAACTGATAAGCAACTCCTTAAGTACTTTAGTATTAGTATATTTCTTTTGGTGTTCTTTCTGGTGGAAACCTTGACTTCATGAATTCCTTTGAATTTCATGATTGACCGAAGCTGATCTGTCAAGGATGAGAGGGGAATGATTTGTCGGTTTGGGATGACGGATGGTTTTATATATTTAATTAAATCATTATACGAATCATGTTCCACCTCACTATAAAGAATATGGTCTTCCTTCAGAAGCATGTAGTTCTTTATTTTTACTGGGAGATCTGTTAATTCCGTAACCTTTGCGTTCCCGCGATCGATAGCACGTTTTCGAAGAGTATCACCCACGCGTAATTATGTAGCCTTTACTAATTCACAGAATATGTAGACTACTTGAAGTAACGGGTCCAGGTGGTGTTACGCTCCTCATTGGCTAGAGGAACGCTCTCCTTCTAAATTACTCACTTTTCTTTTCAATGCGTCTAGATCTTTTTTCATAGTGGAAATACTTCTCCATTTTCTGTGGTAGAATATATGAGGAAATTCATTATCACTTAAGCCTGTAGATAGGGCTGAGACAGGTTCACATTTTCTTACAGTGGCAGGTTTTAGTTAAGTTTGCCAAGACTCGTAGCACTTAGGTTCAACTAGTTTTTCATTCTTATCAACTGTATTCGAACAATTGTGTAAAATGTGCTTTTCTTCTTCAGGAACCACAATATTAATATCTGCCGTGATTAATATGTATTGAAAAACACTAGTTTCCATCTGTGGAAAAAAGAAACTTGAAATAGTTAAAGGAGAAAGAAAATGAGACAAAAATTCAAATGAGTGTTTGATTGAAATATTTAAATTAAATGGATTTTTAATCAACAGAAGTTATTATACCATCACTTGGAAAAATGATTCTTAAAAGACAATAGAGTTTTTATTATTATTGGTCATTTTTGGCCATTTATCAATGACGGACAGGCAGATAAATGGCTTAAAATGCAAAAGAACTCTTTTTCATGCGTTTAACGTCGTCTTGCAGTTATTTTAGTAAATGCTCATAAGATATGGTTTGGCCAGTAGATATTCAGGGCTGTCATACATTTTCCAATCCCATATACTTGCAGCTTTACGCTAATGGATGCGTTTGGTTTTCAGGTCCAGATGGCGAGAGAGAGAGAAAGAGAGTGTGGTCCTGGAGAGTTCCTGGTATCTCGGGAACGATGTCTGGTCCTTTTCATACCCACAATGCACCAGGACATCCGCAACGCAATGGAAAAGCAGGCGCTGAGAAAGCAGATAGGGTGAAGACAGCAGGATGTCAAATTGATGACGTTTGGACTGACAAACTTTGAGGAGTTTGGCAGAACATGGAAAGATTCTAGCAGGTAAATCCCAATTCGACGATGGTCTGAGACCCTGTCGAAGAGGTCTTTTCATTTGTGTGTTTGTCTGACGATAATATAAAAAGGTGACATTACTTTTTGTTGCACTGCAATACAAATTGCAGTCCATATTTTACTAGTCAAAGATATCTTCATTTATGTTTTTCTGACGATAATATAAAAAGGTAATGTGATTTTTTTGTTACACTGAAATACAAATTGGAATCCCTATTTTACTAAAGACATTACCTGTCTTTGGGAGCTGTGCCATCAGTGCTCCTTACACAGTGCACTGTAGGCATTTGCAGCGTCCTTCGGCCCCTAGCTGCTGCACCCACTTTTTAACCTTTTACTTGACCTCCATTCCCCCTTCCTTTCTCTGCTCTTCCTGTACAATCACTCCGACTCTCAAAAGTGCCCCAATGTTTGGCGTTATAGCCAAATTTTTATATGTCAAATCAAACTAACGTCATTGCTTATAAAAACAGTTGAAATGTGGAAATAAAAGCAATTGAAATATGGAATTGACGATTTGACTACTGCAATGTGTTTTGATTGCTACGAAGAATGGCAGGTCAGTGAAACGGTGGGATGCCTCGATGTTCTCTGCTACCTCGACCCCAGACAGTTTTACCATGGCTGATCTCGTCTTTCAGCCTCTTCTGTCATTTCAGTGTGCAAAGTCCATAGACCACTTGAAATTCTGAGTTCTCAAAGAACTTAATAATCTTGACAACATGCCCCTGTAGCTTCTGTAGGGTTTAATGGCTGAAATTCCTGCAGTGCCCTTGTCCTAAATGCGGCCGTTTACCCTTCATCCTAGAAAAACCTGCACACCTTGCTTCCAAGAAGAGTAACGCTTGGTCCCTTCTAATCGTCTTCTCATTTCTCTAGCTTATTTTGAGTCTGAAACTAGAAAGCTTTCGTCTTCGAAGATACTGGAGCCTTGCAACTTAGTATGGAATCTTCCCTTTGTCATCAGTCTAGTCTTTAAACTGTGGCTGCTTTCTAGATTCTGTCATAGAATAAGCTGCGGAAGTTCTTTCCCAATCTTAACTGGTTTGACAAAGGTGTTAGGGCATTTGTGAAATGCTTTTGGCTTCAAATTGGGTGGAATGGGGACTGAGATGTATCATAACTGGTTGTATTTCTAATTGATTCGCATAGTTTTTGAAGTCAGAAGTGACATCAAGGTTTGGAGCGCATTAGGTTCCATGGATTGCTTTCCAGTTTTGATTGTTGAGACCAGCATTCATATCTGAATTGATTATAGATATTGTATAAATGCTTACTGATAATGAACTCTTGTAATCTTTGAAGTCAAAAGTGACGGTCAGGCTTTGAAGCATATGTTGAGTATCGTGCTGCAGTTTCAGCTGATTGTACTTAACGTTAGTTTCCTTTAATTAACTTAGCTAGTCATAGAACCTGTTATAAGAGAAGCAAGTCTATTTTTTTTTTATCTAAGCTTCCAGTCCCATAGACGTACATGATAACAAACGTTTTCTGATAGCATCGTAAACCCTAGATGTCAACCTATCAATTATTGTTGTGACTTGAAAAGATCAGAGGGCGAAAGTATTGGAAAGCATGATTCGCTCTCTGTGGCGACATTGACAGCACTAGATAATTTTTGAAAGACGAGATGACGACGGCGATTTTTGAGCAAACAGTTTTCGAGAGTCGAGAGCTGTTCTTCAAGAAAATAGTTTTGAAGAAAGTGTCTCTTCACCAAAATAAGTTGATTGTAGATTGGCCTAGTTTGATTGCCTGCATTTTCGTGAGACCTCGGCTAAACCAGATTTGGGAAGTGTACTCTGGGACGGGTTTCTTGTCAGACATCGGCAGAATTTCGACGATTGTATGTCGTCTTAACCTGGTTAATTAGTTTGGATAGATCTTTGTAAATCCACAGATCATGATCACAGCCAGGCTGACTTGCAAGGTGTGTCATGAACAAGTTTCTGTATGCACAGGCATTCAACAGTGACTGACCTCTTGGGAAATTAACATAGAGTCACAAACTCTTTATAGTTTCCATTGCAGTGAGAAGTCCTCTGAAATAGGCCTGAAATGAGTGCGCACTTTCATTATTTGAGTTTTAACTGGAAAAATGCGCTGGTGTCGGCTGCGAGTTTTGATGTTTGTGCAAGTTAGAAGTTTTCACCAGCAGCCGGAGAAACTGAAGTACCTGTACCTAAATTATATGTGGCCTTGTGGGAACTTCCTAGAGAGTAGCCCCCAAGGGTTTTCGGGGGTCATTATCTAGGACTGATATTTCTTGGGGGTCATTATCTTTATGATATTTACAGTCCTTTGCTTATGTTTTTACGGTCATCCCCAACGGGGTAAGGTGGATACATACCGGGTTAAAACCCTTTTTGGGGGAGGCGCTATCTAGGAAAGATCTTGCGTTGTTCTTGCATTTCTTAGCCAGTCTGCGTCTGTGAAATTTAGATCAGCAACGAGGGGAAGCTATCTGTTGAAACTGTTTGTTTTGCTCACTGTACTGACAGCCAAGGTACAGGAAAACCTTAAGAAAAGTCAGTGGTTTGTCGAGCGTATGTCTTATTATTATCGTGTGGATGTTCCTTGAATGCGAAATGTTCTACGCTACAGTATATCCCTTCATCACATAGTCAGCTGAAGTAAACCATGATAAATCCTGACATATTGAAGGAATGACACAAGCTACCCTTCTATTCGAATTTGTCAGTTCGTTCAGGTTCTGGAACTAAATAAGTTCAAGATCATGCTTCATATCAGTAATAATTATTGTCCAGTGTCATGGTGAAACATTGAGAGCCAATACTGAGGTCATTCTTGAGAAGAGCTCAGTTCCTATAATAAAACAAACTGCGGTGATGTATTCATCCTCAAATATTATTTGTATCCAGCCGTTTCCCGTAATAAGTATATAATATAGAAAATTTTTGTTACAGACGATGAGTCGCTTCAAGTTCTACAGCCATTTCGATCCAAGTTTCAGTACACTCATGAAGACAGTTCAGATACAGCTCAAGGCCTCTCAACAGTTCGGTCAAGTAAAACAGAAAATAAAAGTACTTCCCTGATATTATGCCACGTGCAACAAAGCACTTCTCTTCATTTCCAGAACCATAAATTCATCTAAAGCCTTTGGTAAAGTAAACCCCATCCTTTGATAGAGAAAGAGCTGAGAAATGCCCCTCAGTAAAGCAGAATTGTCTATGTGGTCTATTACTGCCAACATATTTCGAAATGATGAGTCTTAGGGCGACATTCAGCTCTGGAATAGTCGGTTCGTATCGCGAAATCGGTACTATGTCAATTATAGCCCCAGAAATTTTGACTTGACAACTCAGCACGGTACAGTTTAAACTATTATTATATTAGAATCCCGAAATCATTATGATCAACGAAAATGATAGCAAAGTCAAAAAGTAATGAAACAGGGAATTAATATGTAGGAATTGATTTTTCGTCTGGTTTGTAAAGCGTACTTGATACCTGAATGATGTCAAGTCTGATTTAGGTGGGGATAAATTTGTGGGTAGGTGCTGGATGAGTGTTGATAAATATAATGCAAATGTGATTTTCATAGAAGAAAATCTTAAAAATTTAAAGAAATCCGGTTTAGTCCCAAAATTGTCTGTGTGGAAACGAACTGGGCTGTATCAGATGGTCTTCATGGATGTACTGAAATGACTTCGAGGAGTGGGAGGAACCAGGAACCTCTGGGGTTAAGTATATCTTAGTTTAACCAGACCACTGAGCTGGTTAACAACTCTCCTAGGGCTGGCCCGAAGGATTAGACTTATTTTTACGTGACTAAGAACCTACTGGTTACCTAGCAACGGGACCTACAGCTTATTGTGGAATCCGAACCACATTATGACGAGAAAGGAATTTCTATCACCAGAAATAAATTCCTCTAATTCTTCTTTGGCGGCTCGGAGAGTCGAACGCTGGGCCAACAACTTGCCAGTCGAAAGCTCTACCACACCTCTGGGGTAACTGGGAAAACTTATGTTGAGGTGGAGAGCAAACCAGCCTTCAGGAGAAGGCAGGAGTCAGTCACTGCAACTGGTAAGAGTGATTCATACGGAACAACCCCACCAAAGAGGCCATTGACTTGAAATACTTTTAAGCTTCCAAAGAATATTAAGGTGTTCATTAGAAAGAAGTAAGAGGAGGTTCAGTAAAGGGAAATACGGGAAGATGAGCCCTCACATTCTTGAACATTATGAGGTCTCTATGTTATGTTGATGCTATACAAAAGGACCCACATAGTACAGGCAGTCCCCGGTTTACGACGGGGGTTCCGTTCTTGCGCCGCGTCGTAACCCGAAAATCGTCGTAAGCCGGAAAATCGTCGAAAATCGTCAAAAATCATAAGAAAACCTTACTTTTAATGCTTTGGGTGCATTGAAAACGATGTAAACTGCATTATTATTGAGTTTTACATCAAAAAAACCTTCAAATTATGATTATTCTGCCGTTTTGGGGCCATATTTCTTCCGTCGGATCGGCGTACGACGCGTCGTAACCCCGGAACATGCGTCGTAAGCCAGGAAATAATTTCTAATGAATATATTTGAAAAGCGTCGTAACCTCGGAACGTCGTAAGCCGGAACCGTCGTAAACCGGGGACTGCCTGTACTGTAATGTAATATACAATCATTATTTCAATCTTTATACCATAAAGTACCTCTTGTTGATGTATTTTAATCATTCGTGCAATGTATGCAGTGTTACATACAGGTAGGCATTGAGAAAATCACCTTGCTGCTCGTAGTTCTTTGTAGGGGTTTCTGTTGCACCTGTAAAATTCTTTGTAGGGGTTTCTGTTGCACCTGTAAAATTCTTTGTAGGGGTTTCCGTTGCACCTGTAAAATTCTTTGTAGGGGTTTCTGTTGCACCTGTAAAATTCTTTGTAGGGGTTTCTGTTGCACCTGTAAAATTCTTTGTAGGGTTTTCCGTTGCACCTGTAAAATTCTTTGTAGGGGTTTCTGTTGCACCTGTAAAATTCTTTGTAGGGGTTTCTGTTGCACCTGTAAAAGGTTCCAAGAATTCCTTTGGGACAGCTAAAGCTGCTGCTCGTTGGTACCTTCCGCTCTCCCGCCTTACTGGCTAGTGGCTCCCTCCTGGTTGCAGTCTTTACACGTCTGTCAGTAAAGTTCAATTATGTATTAATGAAACTGCTTGAATTCATCGTACTGGCTAGTGGCTCCCTCCTGGTTACAGCCTTTACGCATCTGTCAGTAAAGTTCAATTATGCATTAATGAAACTGCTTGAATGAATCCTTCCTGCTTTGCACATGTCATACACCATATAGTCAGCATACTTGACCCTTCCACTATATCTGCATTTAGGGTTGCACTCCTAAAACGTGAAGGATTAAGACGCACTTTTCTCTTATCATTTGTCAAGATAATTAACTTCCAGATACTACACTAGGTCTAATCCCTCTGCGGTGATTCAAGTTAGGTTTAACTAAAACCAGACTAACGACTAATTTCTCGTTTCTCAGGTTCTCTGGGCTTTGCGAACAACTGATCTCGTCAGAGCCATGCCAAGGCATCTTCAAGATTCGATTTTCCTGCAACAGTAATGTCAAGAGGCCACTTAATCCCTGTTGGTAAGGAATGTGTACATCCCTTTTTTGACCTGATCAAAGATTAGGAAGCATATGGTTCATACATTGTAACTATAGATATATGAATAATAATAACTAATATACTTACGTATTTGTGCATTAGTCTAGTTCTCAGTACAGTAATGGATTCCCATGTCTCATCAGAATAAAATCCCATTGAGTGGCGGTGCACTGTCGTCATTACTTCACAATCTTTGCAGCGTCCCTTTGGCCCCTAGCTGCAACTCCTTTCGCTCCCTACACTGTACCTCCTCTCATATTCTCTCTCATCCATCTTACTTTCCTCATTCCTCTCCTAACGATTGATTCATTGTACTTCTTCAGGTTTTCCTCCTGTTACACCTTTCAGAACTTTTTACTGTCAATTTCCGTTTCAGCCCTGAATGACCTCATAGGTCCCAATGCATTGCCTTTGGCCTAAATTCTGTATTCAATTCAATTCATCATAATAAACACTGATATGTTGCAAGAATCCTTGAAGCTTTTTGGCAGAGCTGAAGAAATAGTCTGTCGTTTTAGCGTCCAATATTTCAGCCGAATGTTGGTTATCTCAAAAGGTGTCTTGATGAAAAAAACGGTCAAATATTGGATCAATCTAAAGTGGTATTGTTCTCATGATTTATGGGTCTAATTATTCCCGGGAAGGGAATTATTGCAATAAATTTATTAGTTGAGAACTTACAAGGTGCATGTTAGTCATGTACAGTTCGTAAGAATCTGACTTGTTTCAAAGCATTCTCAAGTAACCCACTGACATTCAAAGTCGCAAGTTTTTGCCTAACAGCCGCAGTACAATAATTGTGTTATGAATTAAACCTTTCGATAAGTGTGACGTCATCTGACTTCATGTTTAACAATGCTATACCCAAAAGGCCTCCTGCATAGCAAGAATGCTGTGTTTTAAGAGAGTTGGTTTTCATGGGGTCTGTAATATTGAGCTTAGCCCTTACAAATGGATTCCAAGGCAACCCAGGCTTCCTTTGCTACCATATAATAAACGTTGATGAGCAATCTGCCATTAAGTATACTGACTTTACAATATACATTTATATACAGGTTGTACTGGGATTTTTCTCATGTTGATATTTGTCACTTACATTTCATATTAAGCTGCTTAAAGTCTGGAGGTACATGGGAGAACTATATCTTGATCAACTCATTCAAGGAAGGTTTAGGTTATACCAGTTCCTATTCGAGTAAGTTTTGCCTTCTATGTAGAGATCTTCATTTGCAGATTTGTTGCTGAGTGGAAATCCGATTAGTCTGAAGGTGTTTAAGTCAGGCAGAAGACCGTTTGCAGCGCATGGAATTTTTGCAAAAGACTGGAAGCTTAAAACAATAATGGAGAAAAGGCAACACTTTACAGGAACCTGGTATTTCACTGTTAGCCACAAGACAATTCCTGCTGCCTCACATATGGGCCACACCTCTGATGTTTCTCTACAACATGAGATTAGAGTCAAGCTTTGCAGGTTTTCTTCCTGTTGTGTGGTGGAGGCCCATTCCCCTGCCTCTGGGTTTACAAGATAGTAGGTGAGAACGCTGGAAATCTTATCCATCCATTTATGCATAGCATTGATTGGGTGATGAATCACATGGCTACCTTGCAGAGTCGAGCATCCTTCTCCGATCGTGTACTTGTCGAGCTTGTGGTGACACCCCTTGAGTTCACCACTCCACAAGGATGGGTACATGGCTTATCTGTGCTGGGGGTACATCCAACACATTGGCCAAGCCACCAAAGATCTACAATGCCTTTCTCTTAGAGTACTCATCCCTAACCACTCCACCCCACAGCAATCAAGTAACAAACCCCAAGAACAGCTGGGTTTTGGCATTTTGGGTGTGGCCCCTCTGCAACAGTAAGGCAGTGTACTCACCTTCACTTGCTGGTGAAATCAAGCAAGTGGTTAGAATATGCCCAGCAGAGATCCTAAGCTTCGTTGTCTCACAATAGCCCCATTAGATGGCCATTCTTCCCAAAGGCGATTGGACCCCAAATGCAGAAAGCAGTGTGCTTGGGGATACTAAACCACTAAACACAGATGGACTTTTGATAGCCTAGATATCTCACACAACACACCTCACACAGCACAAATAACTCCCTAGGGGATACCACACTGCTACCTGGGCCATTATCAAACGAATCTTGTGGAGTGCAACAGTAAGACCCAGGGTGGCATCCAGCAGTTAGTGGAGCTGGAAAGCCATTATTCGGCAGGGGAGCTAATAGCTATTGAAATAGCTAATATGCCTAAATTCTAATTGCTCCTGCCATTGACCCACACATTGTCCATGACCTGTCGTTTGCTGAGCGGCTGAATCCATGACCGAAGGTGTGCCAAGCTGCAAGTGCCTTTGACTTGCCAGACCCCACATAAAATAGTTTGAAAGCAAGACAAGTGTTCGAAAGACCATAAGTTGAGACTTTAATTGCACTTCAAGCCTCAGCCAGTGAGAACTAGACTTCTAAAACCACCCAAGACTGATTGAAAGCACTTGGACCTTTATGTTACTAGAAAGAGAAGCCTTCCTGTTTAAGTAACAGCATAAAAAAATGATAACTTAACGGAATGTTACCCGCTACCCGTGGATTTAATCCTGCGTCCGGAACAAAAATGAAAATGTATGGGAGTATTGAATCGCCCAAAATAACCAGAAAATACGAAGCAGGATATTTAGAGAGATATTTATGAATCTGCCTTTCATAACTGCTTTCAAGCATGTCTGCACACAAGGATCACGGAGTGAGAATTCGTGGAACCAGCTTGCGAGCAAGATATTAGAAAAAGGAATGTTTTGAGCAGGAGTCGTCAGAAAATTCATCAAATTACAGCAGTAACTAAGGTGATGGGAAAACATGGATATACCAAGGAATTGTGCAACACAGTAGTAGTTTTCAAGAGAGCAGTGCACGAAACCAGGTGTGAGGACCTGCCTTTTGAACCAAAGGAGGGCAGATAGGAGGGACTGCCTTAGCTGAACAGGAAAAGAGAGAAACCTTACTACTGGGTTATGCCATCAAATCCTGGATTATCACTGGTGAGTCTCGAAGTATTTAGGAGTATGGAATTCCGTCATTGCTTTTTAGCAGACCACTTGTAACACTTTCAGAGTTGTTCGTCCTACGAATAGGAATGCAGATGTAGAGAACTATGAAACTGGAGTAGACCATGAGTGGTAGTACTGAAAGATATTTAGGAGTGGAAAGGTTGCATTTATTGTTCAGTGAATTTCTTAGCGGCAAAATGAAACATTTCAAAAGAAATATTTCAGGTGCTGGATTATTCAGAGAGTGAGAAACGACAGTACACTAGTCGCTGAGTTGGAAAGCCGTTTCATTTGCGAAATGTTCAGGAATGCCCAGTTGTGGTACGTCTCATTATTTTGTCAAGGAAATGCAATGTTTTTCCTCTCACAGGGCCTGAGGAATTCTTGTACATGCCCATCTCATTTCTGAGAAGAAGATAGAATGAATTGCTGAAAACGCACTTCGTTTTATTCTAGACTGCTTATATTTGATCTGTACAAGATCAGACAGAGGAAGTTTGATCTTGTATGAGGAAACGATTAGATTAACACACTCGTTGAAAGAGTTGCAACAGGAAAATAGATAATATAGCTGTTCTTGTATGAAGTTATGGTAAGCTGTGAGGTCTGGGTACTTGCAAAAGCTGCTGTAGGACCAGTATTTAAAGTAAATAACAACTTGCAGATATTTTGCACAGCTTAAAGAAGCTGTCTGCTTGAGTTGTACGCCTTTAAAGATATGTAATATCAATGAAAAATGATATTGAGGCTTCATAAATGAGTTTACAGCACAATTGACGGTACCTTTGAAAGTTTTATCAATTTTCTTGCAGCTTATGCATTGGGAAGCCTTGACCCAGAAGCTTTAGATGTCGATTGAAAAATGCAAGGACATTATCAGTATCTGATTAAATGTTTTCATTTCAGGCTGACAACTTCAGAGAATGGGCCACAATAAGGACATGAAGGGCGAGGAGGCTTGTACATAGTATACTAGAGTGGACTAAGCCCAGTTCGTCAGCTGGATCTATGACCTATAAGGGTAAGACACTGGTAAGATTAGAAATGCTTCATTGTGCTGCCTTTGACTGACTACAGAGTTGAAGTCTCGTGCATTATATAGCACTTTTCTTTTCCAGGAACACCAGTTGAAAATTTCAGTGATTGTTTTGCATGATAGACCATACTATCAAAATTCATTTATGGGGTTTTCGAAGTATTTGGAACCTGTTGATGTTCCGTAGGCTGCAGTAAAGTGAGCTGGTAAAGCATTTTGTTAAACCATTTGTCAGAACTTGTACAGTATCAGGAAATAAATGGATTTGGAACGGAAATAATGACGTGTAGAGTAAGGCGGAGAAAATGGTGTTAATAGACCAGGTGTAAATGTGAAGTAACATTTTGCACAAGGGAGTCCAACTGAAGAAGAATCCCAGAAGTCTTGTTGAGCTCTGTGGAGGAGATTGCGGTGAACTGATTCTGTGGTATACCATTGATATAGGAATGAAATGTGATTTTATTGAAAAACTTAACTCTCTACTAGAATGCCCATCGAAAATGTTTACAACAGTACAAAAGTTGAGCACCTCAGTGTAACTGAAACAGTTTTCTTTTAAAGTTTCAATAACCATCACTAAATTTTGTGAGAATTTGTGCCAATTTTAAGATGGCGTATGAAGTTACTGCTCAGTACTTATTAGGTTTTTATTTTTTCAACAATTTTTCTTTCAGTTTAATGTCCAATGGACTAAATACCGTAGTTATAGAGGAATATCCAGTTCGCAACCCAGGTAGCTTGAGACACAACTGATGAATTACTCTCCTGGACTGGGTAGAATTTTGAACCTTATTCTCAAAACTGCAAGCTTGCTAGAAAAAGGAAATTCACATACTTTTCTTCTTTTTTAGCAAGTAACGGAAGCAACTGTGAACTCTGACACTAAAACTGGATGGAAGGCTATATGTCCCGACCTAAAGAATATCCCAAGTGGGTCATAGTCACAGTGCTAAACACGAAAAATCCAAAAATAATGAAGTATAAAATCCCACGGAATCAAAGCATATGACTGTGAAAAAAAGAAAAAAGTTGATTGTTTAAAAGATGTTCTGGAGGATAATTGGTCTGTCTTGCAAGATTCCCAAGCATAAATCTGGGAAATAAATAAAAACTTTGTTTACTTTTCTCCAGTATTAAGGTTTCAGCTACGTATCATAACCCAGTAAACACTATCGCGAAGGATTTGTGGAATTTTTACCGTAGAATTTTGTTTCCTGCCTTTGACCTCTGTGAGACTTCACTTCGCATTTCCCTGCATTTTCAGAGAACTAAAGGACAGGCCTCTATCATTCCTGAGCTGCTTTTAATGTCCAGGGCAATTGTACAGCTCCAAGAGACTGAACCACATTATTTTTGTACGATAAAGAGTGTCATATTTAGACTGCCTTACGTCTGGTGCATTTTTACTGAAACAGAGCCGAGACTACAGTCTAGCTACAGTATTGCTGTTGGGCATTAGTATAAAGCTCATGTCCAGTGGCTTTTTACTGAATTAGGGAGTTAGGACAACATTGTAACTGGGCTACCTTGAGTGTTTTATACTGAAGTGTTAGGAATTCAATACAGTATTTGTTGGTTGGTATTCAGGGCGTGTTTTCTAAATGTTGAGACAGCTAATTTATTACTCTATTACTTGTTGTATTGAAAGGAGTTTTACTGAGAAAAGAAGCAGAACTACATCTTTGATATTCAGGGCAATAGTGTTTCATTGCTAAAGTTGATGTTTAGTCGGATTTGTAAGTGTTTTAATTGCATCAGGATTTTCTCAACTTGATGCAATGGGTAACCACATTTTTTCACTCCATTATTGATGTCCGGGCAAAAATATTTCCGTAACAAAGGACATATTGGCATTGCTGGTATACAATTCTCCTTCTTTAAAATACTCCATGATCATATGTTGAAAATCTGATTGTTAGGACTGTTGCTTAGTAAACAAGAGTGATGCACTATACGAGGTAAAAGAAGGTTTGTGGTGTAATATGGCATTCAAATCTTACACTTTTGGGGAAATACTTTTCATCACATGCTATCAGTTATGAAGGACTCCATTTAATTTTAGATACTCGCAACTTTTACATAATATATCGTGGTACTTGACTAAAACCATTTGACAGTGCACTATATTACCAGAAATTAGTGGGAGGGGTCTTGTACACTGTGTCAAAGTACCATTTCAATCAGGTAATTAGTTTGAAAGAGATTTTAGAAAAAAGATGACTCGCAGTTCCTGAAATGGAGAGTTGTTTAAATTTCCTCTGCTTTCTTAAGTGGTTATGGGTCAATTTTAGGGTCTTTTTTTATGAAGTGATTTGGTTTTTATGAGTACCTTCAGATGTGTAGTTGGTGAGAGCAGTAACTGACTCTTTTTCTGACAGTAACTGAGACTACCAGGGAAGTGTTTGGATGATTTAGGACAAACTAGAGAGAGGTGGGACAATGTTAGTACTGAAAAATCTTTCCAGGTTTCGGGAAAATGTTGAAATGGCTTTATAAATGTTATAGCCAGGCTCAGGTAGTAATAAATAATAATAATAATAATAATAATAATAATAATAATAATGATGATAATGATGATGCAGGTAAAAAGAATATTTCACTATGATTTGCGAATAGAAACTTAGGCTAAGAAGCCTCCCACTTTTGCATTGCAATTCAGTTTTGAGTTAATGTTCACAGTAGCTGTGAAAAGATGGAATTTAGCCTCATTAAGACGTCCTTCATAAAATACTACAGACGCTCATTACGGGTCTGAAAAAGCCCCTGCCCCGTCTGTGCCCCTTCTAGTAAAAGGGGCCTGGGTATGGGATGCTTGGGGCCTGGCTGTAACGAATTATCTTTCATCTCGATAATTGTAAACCAAAAGATCTCGGTGATATGATGGCATTAACTTCTTCCTCATCTCTGCAGGAAATTGTGCGCAGTGTGCAACCGAAAATGGGACAAGCTCATTAGACTCCAGTCTCCCTGGTGTGAACGAAGAGCTCGACTTCAGGAAATGCCTACGTTTAGATATAACAAATTTGAAGCATTTAGTGCTTGATCACCTGCGTCAACAGTTGCCTATGGCCAGATGGAGGGGAGAAAATGGTTCCACCAAAAATGAATCTTGGGAAGAGTCATACTTTCACGTACATAAGGGGATTGTTGTAATCATACGGATGCTGACCATTAGAACTATGATGGTGTTAAGTGTGTAGTCATGGGCGTTGGCTTATCATGACGATCACAGTCCCGCTTGACTCAAAGTCAAGTAGAGTTCAGCTTTTCTTCGTGTAGTTTTTAAGTAGGAACTGTAGGCGTCTATATCATGTGAGGTAGTTCCATGTGGTTCAGGTGATATATTTTATGACTGAAACCTGCTTCTGGTGTAATATTTCAGGAGTAATATTTCCATTTTTATGTCTTCTCAGTTGAGTGTTAATATCAGGTAGTTCAGAAATATTCAGGATGTATAGCCTTATTTTATACCTAAAGCTCACATGAGCTTAATTTAAACTGATTAACGTTTACCTAGGTTTTTCATAAGTTTATTGTCAGGTAAAATATAACTCGGTATGTTTCAGAACCCATATTTAGCTTGCTAAGACTTCTTATTACTTGAAGACCAGCTGTCAGTCAGTTCAGCACATATCAGGATACACATTCTATTTTCCCCTTAAATTTTTCTATTTGCTAGTAAGTAGTTCACTGTTTCAGAATATACTGCATATATTGATCACTTATTTTCGTATCAGTCAAACAATAGCTACGTGGTACCTCATTATATTTCAGGACAGATAGTCTTTGCTACTTGAGATTCTTAAGTTTATTATGCCAAGTCCTTCAGGACAGTTCTGTTTCCATTTCGTACCATTTTAAAATAACTATCTGCTCTATCGGTTTTAGGATACGTAGGTTTTAAGAATAAATTCCTATATGTTTAATATTAGCTATCGAGTAGTTCTGTATGTTTCAGGATACGTGGATACATAGTTTTGCTTGATCTGGAATCTAATGTCAGTCTGATATCAATCAAAAGTACCTCAGTGTATCCAGAACATAGGTCATTCAATTTTCTTGTAAAGTAGCAGCTATCTGGCAACTTTCAGGAGATATGTTTTTGTATATAAGATTGCTAGCAGTTTCAAATTAGCCATCAAAAAGCATATTTTGTTTCAGGATATGCAGCCTTTGCTTTGTTTATCCAAATATCTTCTTTAGATATTTCATTAGTTTGATAGTTAGGTCTTCAGATACAAATTTTCCACTTGAATTTCTTGGTAGCGTTGACATCAGCTATCAGTAGATTAGTACATTTCAGGATACATAATTTTTACCTACAATTCTCATTAGTTTACCATCATCTACCAAGGAGTTGAGGCTATTTCAGGCTACATAACATAGTTTCTTGTTAGTGAAATAACAGCTTTTAGGCTACTTTTTGACTTATATCGAGAAGTCACGCATGTTAAAGAATAGCTTTCTATTAACTTAGTTTAATATTACAATCAGGTAATTGACTGGTTTACAGAATACATTTCTGTCTAGGTGTGATTCACAGTATCCAGTAGGTCATTGTTCAATGCATACGTGCCCAGTACGAAGATCACGTGAGATATCAGAAGGGTATGCGTATTATTTTCAGCCATTTTCCGGGAGTTCGAAATTATCAACAGCAAAAAGTTCAACAGTTGCAAGCAATAGGTTTGACTGATTTTAGGGAATATCTTTGTAGCAGTCAGTATAGTTAAGAATAGTTGTGTGGAGTCAAACCTGTGAGGTGTTAACCTTTATAGAATAGGTAATATTCATGGCTAAAGTACAAATTATTCCGGATATTTTTCCTCGGTAAAGCGTAGAGATACTGCTAAATCAACTTCCATAACATGAGGGACCTGGAATTAAGCTTCTCGTATACTTTTTGAAAGTTTTGTCCACAGTTTGTTTCCTGAGTGATTTATATCAGATTTCCTTTAGAAAGTTAGTATAATAGTTCCGAGATCTTGCGTTATTGCAATGTTATGTAAGCGTTGGTTCTTATATACTACTTTGAAACCTAGGTTATTGAAAGGCTCTGGTGAATACAAGAGAGAGAGAGAGAGAGAGAACTCATCCTGAAGCATTGACACTTTTGCACTGTTAAGACAGGAGACATTTCAGAACTTAGTTAATTAGTTTCATCTCAAATTTGATGACAAGTCTTGTCATTATTTTCAAGCGATTAAACAAAACTCTGAATTTTGTACAAAGCTTGCCATGACAGTAATGCTTCTTGCTTAGCATTAAACGTACACCACTTAAAGGTTAACTGTGTAAATATTGGAGAGGACCTTATCAAGGGCATCATTATCATGGCATCTCTGCATATTTCAAGACACAGGCTGGCATGGGGAGGTTCCAGATTGAAAGTGTTACTTTGAGGGCACACTTTGGTATTGTTGTCAAAATGCATCATAGATAAATTATTTAATAGGTGAACTCTAAATTTCGCTGTTACTTTAAGGGGCATTTGCAATACTGACAATGGCATTTTAGGTGAATGATTCAGTCATATTGAATGCATTACTTGAGGACTATTTGGTTTCTCTGAAAATATCATAGGTAAATGAATCTGTGAGTAGGCTCAAATTCAAACTGTTACCTTAAAATGGGATTAAGTATTGTTAACAATGGTGTCTTAGGTATATAAGTAAATTCGAAAGTGTCTTGAAGGGCAGTTTGACAAGGCTATATTTGACGTATGAATGAATAAGTATTCTCAGTTATGTGAAGAGTTTATTCGACTTAATGTTAATCTTGAGAACTAGGCATTTACTTTTCATTAGGGCACTAAGTATTTTCCAGACATTTGACATACAAGGTCAGTTCCTTCCTTAGCAGACTCATAGCTATTAGGAGAGTTGCTATTTAATTGAATACTCTTTTTAACTGTTTTGCGATAAAAGCAAATCACACCTCTCTCTCTCCCTGTGAGGTTCTCACAAAGGGACTGATTTTCCATGAAGTTTGTAAATTGGAGTAGTTAGGTTAGAGAGGTTGAACGGCAAAGTGGAAGCTATTTGATAATCAGGGAGTTTTGTTATACATATACTTAGCCTCAAAATAATGATCAGAAATGAAATATTTACAGAAGAGTTCTGTCTAAGCTTAGGACCCAAATCAGTTCTGAAATTGTCTATAGTTACATTTCAAGAAGGTCAGTCTTAAATTGCTTGTGACTATCGTGTCAGTTATTTGAGAAATTCAGTTATTTCTGAGTTATAGATTTTGTCCATTTTAGAAGAACAAGTGCAACAGTGTCTTGACATATGGAAAATTTTAGGTTAAGGTATAATGAGTTCTTTAGTGTTGAATTATTGCGTAGAGTTCCCATTGAATTTAAATGTATCAGATCAAGGTTCAGTTAACTGTTATCGTTGAAAATTTAACTGTTATTGTGAAAAATTTTACTTTAAATTGTGAGTAATGGGAAAGTTATTGTAATACCAAATTGTAAATTTATTTTATTCTATACAAGGACTTGTGTATTTCAGCTTACTGCCCAGTTCTCACCAAGACTTAGGCTTCATTTAGCTAGAAAAATCAATTAATGCCTTTTTTAGTTTATTATCAAACAAAATCAGCTTACAGACGTCTGAGGAAACTAGTAGTATCAAAATAATTCAAGAAAATTATAATATCCAGTGTCTCCTTAGTTATGTATATCATGTAGACATTGCAATCTAGGTTTGATGAGCTAAATTTGGAGACTCATAGCTATGCAGATTCCCCCACTGGACAACTTTTGCAATGATCTGAGATAGCAAAACTATTTTGCAGTGTTATCATCCATAGAAACCGGATATAGGAACGAGATATTGTTGCAGATCGATGCTCTGTAAATTACTTGGACATTGTTCTTACTTTCTTTTGTGCCTCATCAAAGTCTTTTAAAGCATCATGTCACACTTGAATTCACCTGCATTCGTACTGCTTATCTTCAAAGGTGCTTGTTCCATTTCTTCTAGACACTGGGATTAAACACCTGAGTCTTGACATTCTCACACTTGAAAACTTTTCCTCTGAACACATTAAATACTTAATCTAAACACATTCTTAAAACGCTTGTGTGTGTTCAGTTATTCGATAATCACAAATATTACGATCTTAGATTAGGGTATGAAACTCGTAAATCTTTGGGTGGAATATTTGCTTTAGTACCTAAATTTAAGTGAATTCTATTGTTTTTTGTCGTATATTTTCAACGGCTCATGTTTTTTAATGTGATTAAGTTAGGAGGTTCATATTACCTTAATATTTGAGATGGGAAGCCTTTCTCTAGCACTGTGTGCAAATTGAGAACTAGAGCAGAGTCTGCAATGATTAAAAGTTAACTCGTAAACCTGAACGATTTAAAGAAAATGATGGAATTTTGCTCTTTATTCAGGACGTAACCTGAAGTACAGAAGCCTTCTTATATATATGTACTCTGTATGAACACAAAACTGGAAAATTGTAGAAAAAAGACTAAAGAATAAAGGACTCCTTGGGGTCAGCATTGCAGTGCCCCGAAGGAGAGAGAGAGAGAGAGAGAGAGCACCCTCAGCTGGAGGTAATGAAACCAGTCGGTTGCCAACTTTGAAGCCGACCCAAAGGGCTTGAGTTTTCTTTAAGCTGACAACAGCTGATTGCCGAGGTGGGGAAAAAGTCTCGTATATACTTCCCTCGTGCTTTCCAGTTTTCCAGTGCTTTTCCAGTCCATTTCAGATGTCAGAGAATGATGTTATTGTACAGAAAGTCCAAGGTGTGTGGAGTTATGTTACTTCTAAGGCATTTCTTGACTTACGGTTACTCTAATGACTGTATTCGTACTCGAGCTTCTTTGCCTGTAGTGTTTTATGAACTGGTGTACAGAGCCTGTATGTTTTGGCTGCCAGAATTTTGTCTCAAACGAGTATAGTGGCCCCAAAAAGTCCCTAGTCCATTTTTTTCTGTATGTAAGAAAATCTACGATTTTCAAACATTTTGTCAATCTGTTTTCTCTAATATTTCTCGTAAGATTTTCTCCCACGTCTTGTCACAGAATTTGTGTTGTGTTGAATCTCGTGGAAAACGGGGAACTTTAAGTAAAAGACTTGTGACTGATGTGAATATGTTTTCGAATGTATTAGACATTATACATTTGGCTTTGTGTCTGTCAGAATTATTTCCTTAAAGCTGTGTGTACATTTACTTGTAAATATTCATGAATAGGGGTATTTGATCTGTCTTCAGAGCTACTTCTAAATGAAATTGACTTTTTATTATGGATAACTGACTAAAATTACTTCGTATAGTGAGATGCAGAAGTGTTCTATATGCTTCTGTTATTTTCTAAGAAAAGTTCCATTTTTGGGAAAAATTCAGGATTGTCATGTTTTAATTATAAGTCAATTATTATATTATTATATATTCTGCTATTTCAATTACTATTTCCTGGCCAAGTTCCATTCAGTTTGGCAGTGCAATGCAGAAAAAATTCTAATTTGTAAAGCATCGTTTACCAAGTTTAGAGATTTTATTTTTATGGGCAGAATTTATTTTTGCCAATGTTGAATTTGATTGTGTCACATGCTGGTATTTTAAAAGCTTACATGAAAATTTTCCACAAGGTCATATTTAAGTCGAGTATTCAATATCATTTATATCCTACCAGATGGCAGCACTTCAAAAATAAGTATATAAGAATATTTTGAAAGTTAAAAGTTATCCTCTCGGTCAAGTTACTGACAAAACTAATAATTACATTTCGGACACAACCGTCGTTCCAAAAAGGGGGTACCAGCCTGGGCCTCAAACTCTTTCTCTTCTTAGCCGTGACACTTCATTCGTGTACCTGAAATAAAGAACGGCTAGATACCGCAGAGACCATTTTAGGATTCTGTGTGAAACCGTACAAAGTTCATAACATCGTCTGTTGATTAGACGAAATCGGGTGTGTGTGTGTGTGTTAATCTTGGAGGACTTTATGGAAGCCTTTGTAAAAGGGTTAATGTGTAATAATGTGGCTTTTGATCGACTAGAAAGGTGATTGTACACCTAATTTCACCAAGTACCTTACCAAGGCATGCTGAGGTTCTCAGGGCGTGAGGGATAATAGATTAAAAGCAAAGGTTTTCCCTGACATTTAATTAGATGAGGAAACTGTCCTTAAGGTACCTTTCTAATGTAAAGCTTAATGTATATAGAAAGTAATCCCATGAACGGTTTGGTTAGGGTTTAGATGATTCATGCTATGGAGGATCAAGTTGTCACTTCCTTACAGAAACATCAACGCTCTATAATGCCAATTTCTGAAACATTTACGTCAGTTTGTAATGGTTAAGTGGCTTCAGGTACTGAAAGGTTTCCTCTGAAGGTTTGTAGACTATAAAAGTGTTGTACTGGTTTACTAAACCTTGTGTTTGGCTCTTAGAACTGGAGAAGCATCTCCCTAATGTGCAGTGCCTAAGTAATGGTAATGTAGTACTGTTTTTTTACTATTTTGTTGCTGGTAGAATATGTGATCTGAAACCTGATTTTGTTGTTTTGTGGATATTTAGATACATGACTGGTGCAACCTTTTTATTGCTCTGGAATGGTCTGGCAGGACTTACTGAGTCATGGTACCTTGAGAAGGCATCAGAATGCCAATTGATTTGACAGTAACCTTTCTAGAAGTCAGAGGATTTGTGTAGTGTAGAGGTTTTCTGAGTGTTGATACAGCAATGTCATTTAGGAAGCCTACGGAGATGTAGTTTAGGATTAAATAGTCATTTTTTATGATGCTGGTTTGTGGTTTAATCCAGTCCTTGGTGGTGTCATTCCACGAGAGTCACGTTTTGGAATAATTTAAGGATGCTGAGAATAAGTTTGGTTAATGTTAAGACTTGTACTAAGTTTTTCATAGTTTGCCAGTAACAAATTTTGGAGTACAGGAAAGTGTGGTAATGTCTAGCTTTACTAGGGGTTTGCTAAGAGTTGTCACTGAAAATTTTTCTAGCCTAACCTATCCTTAAATTATTCAATTATGTGATCCACTCACCTGTTCACGTTGTTCTTTTTACTCTATGCAATCCAGCTTACGACAACAAAAACCACAAACAGACTTACAACCCAACCATTATCGACCTAACCTTCAGAGAGCTCTCTCTACCTCTTTCCACCGTGCTTTCAACACTCCCGCTCCTTGTTTGTTTACATTTTTCTCCCTCCCGCCATTTTCGTCCTGTGACGTCACAACAATAACATACTCTTTAAACATAAGGAATGCCATGCTATAAAAACATCTTATAAAATTAAACATGTGCTTTCTTTTTATACATTCTGCAATACCCATACACTTCATCAATGCAGAAAATAAAATAATGACTAACTTGTAAAACTAACATACAATCACACTTATCTCCTTCTCCCTCCCCTCCAGCCTTTTCTTATCCTAATCCCCCTCTAATCTCCATTATTCTCCAATTCTTTACCCTCTACATAATTCCTAATGCTTTCCCCAGAAACTCCAGCTTTGGTCAATACATCAGCTATCTGATGCTTTCCTTTTATCCATCTCGCCTCACTTATTTCTCCAGATTCTATTGTTTCTCTTATTGCTGCAATATCAATTTTTAATCTCTTACCACTTACTCCGGTACTTGATTTTATTGCAGTCATTAGGGCTTTGCTATCAGTTTTCACCAGTGCTTCTAATTTTCTCCCTCCTCCTATCTCTTCCCACAAATGTTTGAAATATATCAATCCTTCTATGGCCTCCCCAACACTCAGAGCTTCTGCTTCAATGGTGGACTTTGCTACTCTTCTGGATTTTCTGGGTTTCCACCATATAGGGCTTCTCCTCTTACCATCTGTCAGTGATATCACATAACCTAATTGAGTACGACCATCTTCAATATTCCCGAATGAAGCATCTGCATAGGCTTCCCAATAAATCTTTTCTTCTTCTAACTCACTTATCATCACTTCTCCCATTATGCACTTAGTTTTTCTCACTGTCTCAATCGGCTTTCTCATATCTCGAGTCGTTCCTTCTTTAAAAGCTTTACTTAATTCACTAACATCATCTGATATTTCTGGCACGGTATGTAGCGATACCCAATTCAACTGTCCTACCACTGATCTGTATTCTGTTAACTCCTTTTGTCCTAATACTCTATTACCTGTAAATCTTCTGGTTCTCTTATAGAATTTATATACTGCCACTGATTAAGACAAATTCCATTTTCCTTATGCTCTACTATTACTCCTATATACTTCAAACTTTTACTTTCTTGTTCTCCTACTTGGAATTTCCCTTTCAATTTCCCAATTGTTTCCTTTGAAAATCCTTCAGTTCCTCCGTAGCAAAAATCATCTACATGTGTACATAAAATACCATTCAATTTATTGTCTTTTTTCCAAAAGAATATATTAGGTTCTAATCTACTCCTCTCACCTTTAAGCTCCTCCACCAGTTTTACCACTTTACAATATCATGCCTTTGCTGCATCCTTGAGCCCATAAACAGTTTTCTTCAATTTCCATAATCCACTCCAACCATCTTCACTAGGTGGTTTTAAATATACCTCTCGTTGTATTTCATCACCCTGTAGGTATGCAGTTTTTACATCTAACGTATAACAATTCCAATCTTTCAGTTTTATTACCGTCAAACAAGATTTTAAAATTTCGGCATTGCATGTAGGAGCATCTTTTCCCCATTCAGCCATTTCTTCTTCAAAACCTCTAGCTACCAATCTTGCTTTACATATCCTTTCCCCACCTTTTACCTTTTCAGTTACGATCCATCTTGTAGATATAGCTCTTTGTCCAATGTCATTTACCTCCTCATATACCTTGTTTTCTCTCCAACTTTGTAGTTCTCTTTCTTTAGCTTCAATTACATTTCTGTTTTCGAATCCTAGCAAAACCTCTTCTTCATCTTCAATTTTTTCTACACGACTATAATCTCTTAAGTCAACCCATCCCTTGTCACCTGACTGCGAGTCTTCTACATTGTACGAATCAGCCCAAGATTTGCTCGATCTTTTCCCTGCAAGGCTCGATATCGTCCACTCTTCTACTTGTCCTGTATTTTTGTTTATAGCTCTAACTCTATTTCCCTTTCTGAATTTGGGTATCTCTTCTATTAACTCACTTTCTTCTGTTACCTCACTTTCCCCTTCATCTTCCACTGTTTCCTCTGCCAAATCTCTTCTACATCAGCATACCTTCTCCAGCCAATTATCATCTTTCCTTCCTGCTCATCTATATTCCCTTCCTTTGGTGCAAGGGATTCATCTTTCACAGTGTGTGTTTTGTCTACTTTGAGTATCTTCTCCTCTTCTGGTGATAGTCTTTGAATCCTAGTAACATGTATTCTCGCTACTTCTCTTAGAGAATCCCCATGTTTAACCACTAGTGTTTTACCTGATACTCCCACTACCTGAGCAGGTCCTCTCCATTCATTTTCTCTCTTATAGAATACCTCGTCTCCCACTACTGCTTCTTCAAATTTATGTTCTCTGACATTTTTGTTTAGAGCAATTCTTATTTTATTACAAGACTCATTTTTGATAAACACTTCTCTGGCCTTATGCATTGCATTCAGTGTATCCCTTACTATGCTTTCTTCCATACCTTTCTCTCTGCTTGCAGGACTTGAACTTTCTTCTCCCATTAAATTAGGCAAGGAAGGATTTTTCCCAAATACTAATTGGTTAGGGGAGAAACCACCATTATTTATTAAGCAGTTCCTGGCACTCACTACCCATCTTAATGCTATGGACCAATCCACTTCCTCATCATCTTTCATCTTTCTTAAGCTTTCTTTGATTATGCCTAATGTCTTTTCACACAATCCATTGCTCCATGGAGATTCTGATGCTGTGGCTAATACTTTAATATTCCACCTTTCTGCCATCCTCCTTACTTTTTCATTTTGAAATTCTCCCCCGTTGTCTGATGATATTTTCGAAGGTGCCCCAAATATCGCAAACCACCCGTCAAAAAGAGTCTTTATAATAGTTTCTTGTCTTTTATCCAAAAAGCCTGACAATACCTTGTTGCCATATCTACCATTACCAAGAACTTTCTCTCTTCTATCTCTCCCACATCCATTGCTACAACTTCATTGAATGTCTTACTCCAAGAAAATCCCACTACTGGTTTAGCTGGATTTCTTTTATATCTTTTACATACGTCACAACTTGCGATTAAGTCGGTTAGTAACTTTTTTATTTCCTCTTTTTCCTTCTCTCCCAAACCGTCACGCCACTGTGCTGCTTCTGTTAGCTTCCATATTTTATCTCCACTTCCGTGGCCAAATTGTAGATGTAACTTCATCATTGTACCTTTAATTTCCCTTAGGCTCTTTCCCTTCCACCCCTCCAATAATAATTCTTCTTCTACCTTCCTCCTCAAAATTGGTATTCTTAAATGGCCCTGTCTGTCTTCTCGTAACTTTACCATCATTTCCCCCAATACTTCTATTTTAACACAATTCTCTTTTAAATTTATGGTCATCCCCATTTTACTCATGGTTTTCTTACCTATTAACCATGGTACATCACCCTGCAAAATTTCTGTCTTCAAATAAAACTTTTTGTTTTTCAATATCACCGGTATTTCCATTACTCCTTTCGACTTGCATGATGACTCACCGAAATTAAATACTTTATTAGACTCTTTCTTAGTATCATTCATTCTCCTCAATTCTTCCTGATTCAAACCACAACAATGCGTGCTAGTCACAATTCCCCACAAACTGTTGACTTACATCCTGTGTCTAAAATTGCATCCACCTCTTCCCAAGATTCTTCTTCTATTTTGCTAACTTTTCCTATATAAACTTTTTCTTCTTCTTGTCCAGTTTCTGATTTCTTCCCCACAACAATGCGTGCTAGTCACAATTCCCCACAAACTGTTGACTTATACATCCTGTGTCTAAAATTGCATCCACCTCTTCCCAAGATTCTTCTTCTATTTTGCTAACTTTTCCTATATAAACTTTTTCTTCTTCTTGTCCAGTTTCTGATTTCTTCCCCACAACAATGCGTGCTAGTCACAATTCCCCACAAACTGTTGACTTATACATCCTGTGTCTAAAATTGCATCCACCTCTTCCCAAGATTCTTCTTCTATTTTGCTAACTTTTCCTATATAAACTTTTTCTTCTTCTTGTCCAGTTTCTGATTTCTTCTTATTCTGAAAATTCTGAGGACAATCTCTGGCCCAATGCCATTCCGATTTGCATATAGCACACAGTGTTACTGTCCCTTCTCTATTTAAAGGATTTCTTCCACCTCTACCTCGACTCACCTTTCCCCGATATCTTTGGCTTTTCCACCCTTTCCCAAAATTCTCACAACCTTCTGATCCTAACCATTCCCCCTCCTCTCTATTCCCTAATCCCTCAAATATTCTTTTCATTATTTGTGACACTGTTTTATATTCCAACTTTTCTCGACCACAAGCTGCTAATACCATTTGTTTTTGATCTTCTGAGAGATTCGATTGTTCTAGTACATGAAAACCTTCTGCTTCCCCTTCAAGCATGCTTTTCCCTAGTGCCCTACTACACTCTGACTCTGCCTTTTCATACCTAATTATAAAATCTCTCATCTTTTCACTAGATTCTCTTTCTATTTTAAAATAGTTTTTCATTTTACTGTAATTTTCCATTAACGTATCTTTTAGATACACTTCATCTAGTTTGGACAGGATTATCTTTGAACCCTCGCTATCCTTAAGTTCATCTCTATCTATTCCTTCTGTTACTTCTGAAGCTTTCCCTTTTAAGCTCATCCTTATCTCTATCCCCGGATATTTCACTTCTTCTCCACACACCACAAGCCAATCTTCGACTTGTCCTCTCCATCCTTTATAATCGCCCTGTGCCCCGCTAAATCTCGGACAGTCTCTCCTCCATTTCATCTCCCAAAGTTTACCATCAGATCCGTCCATTTTTAACGAACCACGCTCTGCTACCACTTGAAAAATTTTTCTAGTCTAACCTATCCTTAAATCATTCAATTATGTGATCCACTCACCTGTTCACGTTGTTCTTTTTACTCTATGCAATCCAGCTTCCGACAACAAAAACCACAAACAGACTTACAACCCAACCATTATCGACCTAACCTTCAGAGAGCTCTCTCTGCCTCTTTCCACCATGCTTTCAACACTCCCGCTCCTTGTTTGTTTACATTTTTCTCCCTCCCTCCATTTTCGTCCTGTGACGTCACTTCCTATGACATTACAACAATAACATACTCTTTAAACATAAGGAATGCTATGCTATAAAAACATCTTATAAAATTAAACATGTGCTTTCTTTTTATACATTCTGCAATACCCATACACTTCATCAATGCAGAAAATAAAATAATGACTAACTTATAAAACTAACATACAATCAAATGGTACAATTATAAACTGAAAAAGCCCTTAAAATTAATGATATTAACATTCACACTCTTTTGCTTTTCAATGTTCCTACAGATGCAATGGTGTCAATATTTTAAAAGTTAATTACTCCAGTCTCATCACAATTCAATACAGTACTGTGAAATTCAAGTCTAATTGAGCACACATTGAAATTTTTCAACTTCAGATCAAATGAATAAAGATATAATACAAAAAATACAGAAATATTTCCTTGTAATCAATTCATTTAGTTATAAATACAGGTACAATTACCAGACAAGGTATATTTGGAATAAATTCATACTTTAGTGAGTTATGCATCTTAGCAGCAGAATGTACCAAGTTTATCCAAATTCTTTTACTCTCAAAGCTGTGTGGAAGATCTTTGGCCAATTATTTAACTTATCTGAATATTCCATCTTCATAAAAATGAGCATCACAATCTTGTTTATGCATTCACTATAGAAATCAGATTACACAGCAAAAACTAATTAAACCTCTGTAAAACATCTGATATAAAGAGGAAGTCTTTTACTTTACATGGTAGAGTTACTTAAGTTCTTTACTTATGTTTTTAAAAAATACTTTTCATGTACATGAAAATTACATGACTGTCAGAATGCAAGTACGGAACCAATTTAGCGACAAAAGTTCTTCAAAGAGACTGAGAAATGTCATTGCTAAACAATAGTCTTAGATTACTGAAAGAGTCTTAAGAAATCTTAATCCATTTGTTCGCTCACCAGTCATCATACAAAAAGGCAGCTTTGCTCAAAATTAGCTAAGAAAAACTTTAAAATTTTAAGAACTTGCCAAGTTACAACTGTGACTCAAGTTTTACATCAAGTTCTCCTGTGTCCAAAATTATCTTTGGTTCCTTGACAAAACACCTTTGAGAATTACAGACCAATCTAAGTAACAACACACTCTACAAGCACGACACAAAAATGTAAAAAACACAGTCTTAAGCTGCAGCCATCTCTACAGTCTTATGAAACTGCTTTTATAGACCTATTCTAGTCAATATCAACCAACTAGAAGACTGTTCCAGGTGACAAAATGCTTCCAGCAACCAAAGAGCTGTCATGTACAATTAACATTTCCATTCAGAGAAAACTGACGCTAAACCACAATTATCACTCTGGGCTTTTTGGCTCCTATAGGCCTAAGGCCTCTGGTAACAGAGCAATGGCTTAAAAGACTCAATTATTACCAGCGCAAGTCTTACAAGACCAGCCCCTTCGGGTGTTGGCACGCAGGCCTTTATTTTTAAAACATTTCCAGTTCAACTAAACTACGTCTGGAAGAGAACTTCAACATTACAATCATTAATAAATTATTAACAGCAATGTCAACTTTACAATGTGGATTTCCTTTTGGCATAAGCATGGGACCACATTCAACCCTGTAGCAGGATTCTTTTGAATCTTAAATTATTCTTTGTATTCATCCTTCTGACAACATGGCGTAGGTCTTCAAATAGTAACACATCTCCTTTGCTTTTGAATTTTCTTAAAAACTGATATATCAATGCTTTGATATATTAAACCCTCAACTAAATTGTATCACTTCGATCAAACTCCAGGATTTAAATTAAGAATTATATGTTTTTCTATATACCTTGATTTAAAGTTCATTTACCTTTACTGTACCTACTGAACCTATGAAATTTGTCTACCCGAGATATTTAAAAAAAAAATTACTCTGAGGTTGGAATGTAAATAATAGTCTTCAGACCAACCTTCATAATGTTACCTAACCCTACCTAATTTTTCATTACAGTTTGTATTGTATTTTGTATGTTCTAACCCTAAATTTCTATAAAAATCAAGTAAAAATACATAAAATTTCCATAAAAATCGAGTAGAAATATATATTTTAAAAATATACCTTCATAATCCTTACCTCATTTATCAATAGTTTGTACTGTATTTTGTATACTGCATACTAAATTTCTATAAAAAAATCAAGTAAAAATATATATATAAAAATATCTACCAATTACACACCTTAACTCACCGTATTACTGTATCAATGCAAAGTCCTATGCTAAGCCCTCCTCGATAATCTGTAACTACAAAAGAATTCTTGCTCAAGAATTAAATATGGAAGCCCACATTTATGTCAAAAGAATTTCTGGTGACAGAGCAAAGCTAACTTAAGGCTTATAAAAAGTTCTATTTAACAATAACCAAATTACATACAGGAAACCTTTTTCAAAAGTACAACAACCGTATTTATAAATCACTTCAGAGATGTACCATAGTGCAGTAATGGCCAAATTCATTTACAGTGAAGACTTTCAAACTATTTGTCATTTCAGAAAATAAGTTGCTTATAGACCTAAGTTTTCTCAACATGAAATATTGCTCTACTGTGCAATAAATAAAACAGAACTTAAAGAGTTGCAGGCCAGAAGTTTTGCAAACTAAATTCATATGCTGGGAATATTTCAATAATGTCTACAAACTTTTCACTGGTGTTATAAGTTATGGGCGAGTCCAAATTACATTTAATTGTAAGAAACAGACCATTCAGTTTAAAAGCAAAGCTGTCTACTTGGTTAGCTTGACCTAAAATTGTATGAAGGCCTACGTAGTATACTTTTTCAACTACAACAGAAAACTTTTCCCGATTCATACTAAAAGAAACGCCTTAAATTCACTGAACCAGCCATCCCACACCCACCTACACATGAACACATCCATTAAATGTACTTTTTCTGAATTAATTAAAAGATTTGGCCTTTGCTGCAATATGCTATCATACTTTTCTTCTCTATGGCACTAACAGGCAGAACACATATTGGTAATATTTGTGTTAACTATTTTTATTTCAAAGAAGGAGTTTGAAAAGGCTCTCAGAGCGAGCTGTTTAAACCACAAAATCTACCTACGAACATGAATTGCTAACAACTAACCAAATAGCCTTACTGAAAACTGATTAATGATGATACAAAATACATTTTACTTGGCTATCCAACTTCTCCAACTCCTCTGTTACTCAAATTAACCAAATAGCCTTATTGAAAACTGATTAATGATGATACAAAATATATTTTACTTGGCTATCCAACTTCTCCAACTCCTCTGTTACTCAAATTTAATATAATTCTAGAATCAATTAATCAGAAGCACTTTCAAAAGTCTACACATTTTTAGTCAACAGTCCGGTTAAAATATTCCTATAATAATAACGACATGCAAAACATAAAACACTGGAATTTGAAAGTGACATTCTTCTACGGATGTATATTGCTAGCTTAGAAGATCCTACCTTCATGTTTTTAAAAATTTAATCAAAAGCCTTTAAAAATAAATTTAAAAACTGGTACCACTGCTACATTTATTTAACAAAAAATAATCATTTAAACAATTAGAATGTGTTCTGCCCTTTTCAAATTTAATTTAGAAAATAAATATACCATAAAATCGACAGCAAGTTTACAGAATGCCAGTGAGCTTTACAGGGCAAATAATCTATTGTCCTGAACAGATCTTACAAACAAGTAATAAAAGAATCTTTGTATTCAATAGACCTAATGACAATTCTACACCTTTATCTCATTTCTAAAATTGCAACATTACCTTGTCGAACATTGTAACATTAAACTGGCTAACATTACATAATCTACATTTGCTAACACTGAAACACTAAACTGGCTAATATTGTAACATTAAATTGGTTAACACTGTAATGTTAAATTGGAAAATAAATGAGTGCTTGCATTCAAGAAACTGCTATGAGCCAAAGCAAGTTTGAAATTCAATGCACAAGGTGTGACACTGATACATTTTGAATATTTTTATGATGAACTGCTATCAGGAAATATAGTATAATTAATATATTTAATATGAATTAAAACAAAGCTTTCTCACTGAAATGGAATCTAAATTGTGGTTACAAAATCTGAAATCTGATTCATGCTGAAAAGTCAACCGAACTTTAAATTTGAAAAACACGCAGGAATGGTAGTCTATCAATAAATGAGATCCGTTTGGTTGTTTTTCACAATCAGAATGTGAAAAAAAAAAGATGAATAGACTCATTAATAACTAAAAAACTATGGTTTTACAATGCCTTAATATCATATATCACAAGACATGCTTAAATGCAATTTGTTTTTTGACTGTTTTTGCTAATTCTTGTGTGACAGTTCAAATGATATGCCTATAACTCCTTCAAATTCTTTGTAATACATGCAATGTTGCTATTTTCAATCTCCTTAATCATTTCACTTTCTAAGATATATGTTAAAACACTAAAATATGATTTAAGATTTAAGATATTTCAAAACAAAAGACTGACAATAATTACGCATGTTTCTTTCACAGCCAACCTAGCCTCACATAAACCACATAACTTCTTTTTGAAAGTTAAAATAAAGAATCAGCTACAATAATAATAATAATAATAATAATAATAATAATAATAATAATAACTGATGACTACTGTTGCTTATCCAGCCAATGTCTAACTTATGCAAGAGGAACTGATTGATTTACATAAAACCTCAAATAGAATAATGACTACATTTTGCTAACGGTATATTAAATATAATAATCTATATGTTACATGGATATCAAGTCATCATTTAACGAACCCTGACCTATGTTAATGCAACGCCAAAATCTTGGGGTGAACTGAAAGTGAATTATTTCTGGAAGTTTTGGCTGCAAGGCCAAGCACTGGTGCACTTTCCACCAATCAGCACTTAGGAAATTGAAGAGATTTGGAGTTAGTGTGGTTGGACTAAAAAGAAGTGGGTGCAGCTAGGGGTCTAAGGGATGCCTCAAACAGCCTACAGTAATGCCTACAGTGCACCATGTGAGTGAACCTATTTATAAAAGCATATGATTTACAGTCTACAGGAAATACCTGTAACCCTAGGCACATAAATCACGCAAAAATTATTATACTTTTTTGCATTCCGTTACACGAATAAGCTCGCTGGCATCTGCACAACTTACAATGATTAAAATTATTTAACAAATGATTCCACCATTACGTGACACAACTATACAATTATTTCACAATTATCACAATTACTTGAAAAACAATTTCATTACAAAGCATAACACTTACGAAATTGTTTGAAACTTAAAATTATCATAGTGTAACATTTATAAAATTCTTTAAAAAAATGACATCAATTTTACAAAAACTCCACATACAATCACACTGTTTCTTCCATTCAAATCAACTAGACAATGTTTCATACATGTAAACAACATGTTCATCACAATCTTCATTGTTTAAGACACACTCTACTTCTGTTCAACTACTTGATAATACTGATTTCCAATTTCTGATAAATACGTTTCTATCTAAAGAATGTGTACACTTTCATTCACAGACTCCTGCTCAATATTCTTACATAAAAAGTCCCATAAACATTCACTATTACGACATGAGGTGTTACAGGGTTATGAACCTATAACCTACAACCTATGAATTTGTTTCTTACAGGGTCACTGAGAAGGGAAAAAATGATCTGTACAACAAGGCATTTTTTGAAGGTTATCTGAATATGACATTGCAGAATGAAGCATCATTCCAGTTTTAGAAATTATTAAATATGAAAAATAAATATCTCAACTTGACACCCTTCTGTACATTAGTTATCAGCTACATAAGTATGATCATTTTTGTATGTGCCTGCCATATACCAATCTCTTAAAACTGACTTTTAAGTGTATAGTACAAATTAGTTTAGGTTAGGAACTATTTAGAATTACTGTTACTTATCAGAAATCTAGACAATATTCAATTGCGGCTGTAACGTAAGGTATTTGTTACTTAATGGACTCTGTTACCTATCAGAAATCTAGACAATATTCAATAGCAGCTGTAATACATGGTCTTTATTACTTAACAAACTCTGCTACTTATCAGAAATCTAGACAATATTCAATTGCATGCTAAAATACAGGGTATTTGTTACTTAACAAACTCTGATACTTAATTAGCAATCTAGACAATATCCAAGTGCAAGCTACGATAGTTGGGGTTTCAAGACTCGGATACTGAGAAGGGAAGGAAAAATGAATACAGTAATGAGCAAGTGAACAAACCTATCAATCAATACTGAGTACTATCAAAGATCAGGCAATACTCTCATAGAGTCAAACATTCATTGCACAATATTAAAAAAAAAACACTTTCATGTTCCAAGGTACCTATTAAGCCAAAACTATCACACAGGTACACAGGTACCTTTGAAAAATCATCTTAAAACTGAAAAAAAACTACACGCTCCCATACACATCACTCATATATAAATTCACACAAATACACCCCACAACACAAGATATCGTCATTATACTTTGCTGGAAAGCAGTAACAAGAAATGTAAGTATAATTCTATTCAATTCTGAAGGCGTGATGGGAAGGTAGGTGGGTGGGTGGTGGTAGAGCAAATTCGATGCGTCTCAGATTTGAAATGATGCTGGCCTTATGCCAGAATGAGCTCTTGTTCCTTGGGCCAGAGTTTTCAAATGATAATTCTTCAGTGTAAGCTGGACTTTGTACAAATTCCAAAATCTGCAAAAAAATCAAGGTTTTAGTAATGGCATCGAAAACATTCACAAATCATTCAGACAGGGAAAAACTCGGACACATTTACTAACCTAACCCTCAACTTTTCCACAACAAGTTGTTAAAATTGAAACCTACATAAGCAATGTATTATAAATTTAATATCTTCACTAACATCTTGAGTCACCCGTTTCATGTTTAACTTCACAATTCTTAAGTCTTTGCCTACAGTAACCTACATACAATTGTACCACCTGGCCATCTAATTTTTAAAACACTGCCTTGTTCCAAATTCCACCTCTTGTTTAAATTATTACCATTATTAAGAAGACGAAACCTATTCATACGGAACAAGCCCACCAAAGGGGCCACTGACTTGAAATTCAAGCTTCCAAAGTACCGTATATGGTGTTCATTAGGAAGAAGAAGTAAGAGGAGGTAGAGGGATCTTACTGGCTAAGAAAGAAAGAATAAATGAATACATTAACAGATAGGTAAAACGTATTGAAATGCAAGGAGAATGCTACTAAGGCAGGAATGCATTGCATCTTCGCTTGAACTTCGAAAGTTCCAATTGCACGACATCCTACGGTAGGCTGCGTCACAGTCCAAAGGCGTGAGAAATAAAGGCCCTCTGGAACTGAGAAGTTCTACAGTGAGGAACATTTGCTGCAAATATGGTTGCTCACAGCAGGAAAAGGGGATTCAGGATCAGTCGTGAACGTGACAGATCTCTGTTAAAATACAACTTACTAAAAAATGACAAACAAGAGACCATCAGTCAATGGTCCAAGTCATAACTGCTAATAATAAGAAGGAATTCTTCAGGTGAGCCCTAAGGGAGTTCAGGCATTGGATGTCTATACTTGGTCATTCCTACAAGTCTTATATAACCTACGCTACAAGACTGCAGATAAATTTCTCAGGTTCTTTGATGGATGCTGTTGTAAGTTTAAAAGACACTCTGACACTTTGTAATTCACTGGTGTCTTCTTATCTTTGGGAGTAAGGTTAGCAAGTTCATGGCATTCTGGGATGTATTTTTAGATAATATTGATAACAATAATACCAAAACTTACAATAGGTCTATCACAACAAAGAGGAAATCAAATCAAATACAAATGAACTAGGCCTCTGTAACAGCAAAACCTACGAAATCAATGAAAACATGAATGACAGAGATATCTGCTCAGAAACTAGAGGAAAATTGATGTAATAACAAAACTTACATTAGATCTGCCAGAGCAAAGAGGAAATTAAATGAAATACAAATAAAAGGACAAATTTTAAATAAATTTGCATTTTTTATAACTAACAAACCTTCAGTCTTAACGTAAGGATAAATTCTCTGGCGTTAGCTGGAGTCCGGTTAAAAACAACCTGACAAAGCCAAAAAGTGCCAGCCTTCAAAATCCTTTGAACAGACGAGTTCTTTTTGAATGCCAAACAAAAGCCTAGACCTCTAACATCAAGTGCTCTTGTATGCACTGTGTTAGGACTGGTGCATGAAGTCGAACTATAAGCTTGTCTGATAGTTCCACGAGGCCAAGAGGCGATCGTATTCTTGGACTTTTCTTCCTTGTTCCAGCCAGTGCTAAGGAAAAGTCTTCGGGACCCCGGTCTGAGATGACAAGTCCTTTTCAGATAACAGAGTAGAGCTCTGACAGGGAAAAGGAGCAATTCGTCCAGATCGTTGTCAACAACGTTATTAAGAGACAGTATGGAAAAGGATTCAAATCTGTCATCATGAGAAGAGGGGTTCTGGGTCTTAACCACAAAAGTTAGAAGTACCCAGTACCATCATACAGACATATCTCAATTACTATCAAACATTATTTGAGACTTGTCGGTGTGTGTTTCAATACCAAAAAGATTGGTTCGTCAGAGAACACAATATTTACGTTTTATTACGCTAATCGGTAAACGAGGTAGCGAACGTATCCAAGTTTTTACACTACTCGGCATAGGAAAGTTAACCTTTACCAACACTGTTCGAAGTACACTGAGTACCATCATACAGACATAACTCAAATCCTGTCAAACATCAATTGAGACTTGCAAATAGCCATTTCGTTACCATAAATACTGGTTCGGCAACAACCGCAACGTTTACGTTTCATTACATTAACCGGTAAAGGTGGTAGCGTGGTAAACTACACTAAGGATAGTTAGCCAATTTGATTGTGAATTCGCTACTTTAGCAAATATGATAAATTTGAATCAGATGTTAAAAACAAACAATAAAATACTGATCCTGAAAGCTTTAGGCTTGAAGGTTACTAAAAATCAGCAATAATGCATCACTGAAATCCTGTCTCTGACCGGAATATTTAAAAACAGAGCTGACATCGGCACCTGGTGTTGACTCGAGTGCCAGCAGAAACAGAATGAGGTTGTCTGCTAGTAGTTCCTGCACTATACTTCGAGGCATTACCCACTAATTTTTTTCATTTAAGCTGCCGTGCAAGAAACTATAGGCCATGTAATTACTTGGTAATCACCAATATAAAACACTTAACTTCTTCTATAGAAAGCAGGCATTAATCTTATTGGTAAAAGTAATCGTCTTGTATCTCAAAGATGCTATTAGCATTCATACTTAAGACACTAGAACATAATAAACAAATTGGTTTTACAATCATACAATCTTTTCAGTCAATATCAAGCTGAGAAATCATAAATAAATGACTTGTACTTCGAAAACTGCTCTACAAAATCCAGTGTATCAGTCAAGATGGTTCTTCATACAATGAAATTAATTAAAAAGTTCACTTATTCTGCACTGGGGTTTTTCAATGAAGTGATGATTCTTCTTCCTTTTGACAACAGACATCATTGGGACCAGTAGTCTATCCAGTGAGCTTATCTGTCACCTCTAGTGACTGGTTAAATATCTTCAGTGCCATTGCAAGTTTGTGTAACTTACGCAGACCAACCTGAAATATAGAAGTAAAGATTGATGAAGGCACAATGCATTTACATATACTTCCAAAGACTTGATACTGTATTACAAACAGATATAAAACCACGCAGGCTTTATGCGAGAACAAAATCACCAAACTGCTTTCTTAAACCCCGTTCTGCATGATGCTGGCCCCATGGAAATTTATAGTACACAGAATTGTGAACCTACTAAAATGATTTAAATCACTCTCAAATTTCATAGTTACAAACCATTACTTCATAACAGTCTTGATTTCACAACCTGGTGAAGGTTACATCACAAGATCTTGACTACTTTAATAAAACATACTTCTTAATCAATCAGTAAGTTTTGCCAAACTTACTGCGCTCCATTTTGTATACCTGGAGTCCACTAGTTAAAACTCAACCAGTCAGGAATTCATCAGCCTGAAATGACTGACTAATTGTCTCCTGGGTTCCTATTATGATGAGAGCTGGCATCCATCCACGTAAATCATCCACGGAACATGCTAAGTCACCTGCATGTCGATTGCAACCAACTCTCACCTCTTGTTGTGTGTTCCTTTGGAAAAATGTTGTCTCCACATTTTATACAGCTCTAGATTTTGTCAGATAGGTTTAAAAGACTTCTGTCACTTAAATCACACTAGAATGAAATGTTCTAGCAAAACATCTAGCATGCGAAGACAAAATTGCAGGGCATGACACCCAACTGGTCTGGAAGTTTTATTTTTATGCCCCGGCAACCAGCCATTGACAGGTCTCCTTAGCTCTAACTGTAGTTAGCTATGGTCTAAGTTTGGGAGACCAACCCCCCATAAAAAGAGAAAAAATTCAAACCTCAAAAGACCTCGAAATCAACAAGACAGTTTTCGATACAGGCATGACTGAACAGAGCTTTAAACATGGCAATGATTATCTTGGCAGAAACACACAAACTTTCCCACTCATTTATTCTCCACTTCAAAACGCACGAGACTGAGGATTACTACATCACACACATATATCCTGACACTAAAACAACACAGAAATGATAAAACATGCCGACTTTATTCCAAGTTGACAGCGAAGATAGGAGAACTGGAAGAAAGCTTGGTTAACATTCACAGCCTCCTTGGCGCTTAAAAATGTTCAGTGTGATGCTTGTGATGTGGTAAGCAATGGTGTCTCCATCTTGGGATGTGGCTACACATGCACAAGAGACTGACTCACTTTCTGGCCAAAGGAAATGACCTAAATATGGTCAATGTCGTCCACTTCAGCACTATAGAATTGACAAAATATGAGATGTATATTGCATGAATGCAAGATGAGTAGACAGTATGGGCACAGAAGTACTTATTTCAGTCCTGAGCACATGGTTCCTCCCAAAGAGCAATCCCCTCCACTGATCACACCTTTCTGGGGTGGCTAAATGGCGTTATACTGAAAACCAGGGAAGACGAGTGGCTAAGGAGTGCATGGGGAAAAAGGACTGATGAAAGTAGACAAAGACCCAGAAATATGTAGAGACAGGAGAATGAAAAACAAAACTAAGGGAATGGCACAGCAAACCAATGCACACACAGTACACGAGAGAGACTAAAGAACTGGCAAGCAATGAAACCTGGCAACGGCTACAGAGGGGAGAACTCAAGAAGGAAGCAGAAGGAATGCTAACAGTGGCACAAGATCAGGCCCTAAGAACCAGATATGTCCAAAGAACAGTAGATGGAAATAACATCTCACCCATAAGCGGGAAGTGCAGTATGAAAGAAAGGACCATAAACCACATGGCAAATGAACGTCTGGCACTTGCACAGAACCAGTACAAAAAGAGGGGTGATTCAACTAGGCTACAAAAACCCTCCACTGGAGCCTGTGCAATAAACACCAATTAGTTTGCAGTAATGAGTGGTACAAACACCAACCTGAGGGAGCGATAGAAAACAATCAAGGAAAGATCTTCTGGGACTATGGTATCAGAACAGATAGGGTGATACGTGCTAATAGACCAGACTTGACGTTGATTGACAAAATAAAGAAGAAAGTATCACTTATTGATGTTGCAGTACCATGGAACAGCAGAGTAGAAGAGAAAGAAAGAAAAAATTGATAAGTATCATGACCTAAAAATAGAAATAAGAAGGATGTGGGATATGCCAGCAGAAATTGTATCTGTAACCATAGGAACACTAGGCACGATCCCAAGATCCCTGAAAAGGAACCTGGAAAAACTAGATGCCAAAGTAGCTCCAGGAACCATGCACAAGAGCATGCTAAGAAACAGCACACATAGTGAGAGAAGTGATGGATGCAACCTGGAACCCCACACTGTAAATACCATCCAGTCGAATAGGACGACTGATAAGAAAAATAATGATAATAATAATAATCCAGACATCAAGCTGTGTGATCAGTATACACAGATCATAGTTTTGCATTTGATATGCTACTCAACATGAGTGTTAGACTCTTGAATCTAACAGGCCTATCCCACAATGACACGTTCAACACAAAATCCAAAACGCTATTTTGAAACAAAATGCTAGGCATTGGGAATAGGCAGTTCATAACTAAAGCCCTTACATTTACTTATATTCATAACCACTTTAGAGGCTGTGAGCTAAAGATTTTCACAATCACAGGCCTCTATTCTTGAAATTTCCTGAAACTTGTTTATTTGTTACCTAGGGTATTGCTATTCACTACTAGGATGGTGATAGTTTAATCTAAATCAATGGAAAATGTAATCTGGTTCTCGTGTAACAGAATCAGAGCTGTTTGAAGGCACGAACATTTTTACGTCTGTCTGCTACAACTGAAGACAAATCAGGACCAACCCTTGTCTCATTCCTACATCTGACGAGACAACCTCGACAATCTTAGCTTTTGATTACGCATACAAGCTGTTACTATCATGCCTATTCTTAATATACAGCAACACCTCAATTTAACACATTCTTTGGAGACTTGGCCTTCTGAAAAAAGGAACAAGGTCCATGAAGTAACAAAGATCCTATATTACAGCTTGCACTTGAAATATTCTAGATCTCTTATAACTAACAGATATTCCACATAGTTCCTAACCTAAACCAGTCTGTATTTTACACCTCAGATATATCTAAAAATATAAGTCTGAAATGGTAGCACAGGGAAAAATAATTGTAATGTAATAGCCGTAAGTACATGAGTCCACTAAAGCGGTCCATTAAATTGAGGTGTTACTATTAACTTTATTATAATTAAAATTCCATTTCATGTTAGTTAAGAGAGAGACAGTGGCTGTCATCACTGTTTAGCAATAATGGAATGCTGAAGCAGAAAGACCCAGTTCCTACCTTGCAAGAATCTGATACCAAGTGCCAGTCACAGTAAATGTATTTCATGATGTGTTTTACTGCACTGTACAATGGAATATAAAAAAAATGGAATACAAAATTTAGGCCTAAGGCCAAGAGCTGAGATCTATGAAATCATTCAAGCCCAAATGGAAAATTGAAAGTAAAAAGGTTTGACAGGTGTAACCGGAGGAAAACATAGCAGTTGCAATATGCAACAATTGTTAAGAGATGGTGGAAAGTAAGATGGAAGACAGAGAATATGAGTGGAGGTACTGTAAAAGGAATGAAAGGGGTTGCAGCTAGGGGCCTGAGGGACGCTGAAATGAACTCAAAAGTAATGCCTACAGTGCATTGCTTGAGGTGCACTGACTGCACTAGGAGGGTATTGCACTGTAGGTATGGCAACCTTACATAACACAAGACAATACAGATATCATATCACCCTCAACACAGTTGTTAAAACTTTAAAAGGATAAAAATACTTTAACTTTTATGAATACAGTTTCTGATATTAACTTAAAGCAATTAAAAACCCTTAATCATCCATGTAGTATGTACCTGTATCTTCAACTTTACAAAATAATTTTCATTGCTGAAAATATAACCCCACTACTGCACCACTGATTATGAGTACCAGCCAGCCGTGCAGTTTCAGAATACATATACCACACAACCCTTGAGATTCAATGTTTAATACATGACCAGTAATAGTTTTCAACACATGAATTTAACATCACAGTTGGTATAGTCAGGCAAAACTTGGAAAATCCAAAAACTTTTTTTCAAAAAGCATCAGTTCATAGGCTAAATAAAAAAATAACCTTGGTAGATATAAAGGTGACATCCACAAGAAAATATAATTTTCTAATACAATTTTTAGGCTAAACAATATATAAAAAGTGTACAGAATGCAGCACAGGTGAGATAAGTTGAAAAATTGGTAAATTTTTACAACAGTCCCAACTCCATTTTTCTAAAGTAATTATGTATTTTCATGTGTGTTTTAATGTGTTCTGAATGGTTATGATAGTAATACATCGGGGAAATTAGTTGTTTTAGAGTTACTAGTCTATACACCCCTACTACATCCAACAAGGTTGGGGACCCTTTGGGAATGGGGAGGTTTTGGGTGGGGTAACTCACCATCGACACAAAACAGCATTTGAATTAATGAATAAATGAGGTAAATCATAGCATACCTAGCAAGCCACAGTCAAGCAACGTAGGCTAGTGTAATGTAGCCTAACATCCCTTAACTGCAAGGGGGTGGCGGAACGGTGCTTCGCACCTTATCCGCATTTATAATGATTCATGGCAGGCTCGTATATACTGGCAAGAGGTAATGTTGCGCTGCGCGCACTAGCCACAGGGGTTACAGAAGGTAAATCATGTTACAATATTATTTTAAAAACAATTATAAATTTACCTTATTTGGATGGATACAAATGTTTTGATGGGTTATATCCAGAACAAGATGGTTGTGGCTCATCTACAGTGTCATCGTCGTTGTCGTCATCATCAGAAAATGATTCCCTAGGTGGTGATGGTGGCTGAGTGTCACTTAAAGGTGGATAAAATTTAGCAGCTTCAAGTAAAAATTGGTGTAAAACTAAACTGTGCTGCTGCAGGTAACACTCCATGTTGTCTTTAAAAATCAATGCACCATGTTTCATTTTCAAAGAAATCGTGAATTAAGCGAAAATAATCAAAGTTACAAGACGAACACAGACTGGACATGACCTCACTCTATGAGAGACTTGAACCAAATGACAAGGGAAAATGTCTGACACCTGTAAGATTTTCACTAGGTCACGTGACTCCCAGACAACACGTAACTACCCACAATGCAATTTTAAGGGGGAAAAAATTCGCATCAGAACCACAACGCAGTTCTAAATAAAAACAAACTCGCATCAGAGTACAAACGTGTCCGTGTTAAAGTAAACAAAACACTTGGAAATTTTTCGAGGATGGGGATTATATAAACATTCGTATCTCGGATATGGTGAATTTCCCCAAAAAGTGTTCAGAGACAAAGTTTAATTACTTTTTATGCAAAATGCATCTATAATACTATAATTATTATAGAATGAGTTGGAACTATTGTAAAATAATACCGAAAAATTGACAGAGATAATGAGAAATTCGCCATATTTTGCCTATATTTTTATATTCATCTCTGAGGAGCTGGTACTAAACACGTTGTCCCAAGGAGCTTCTACCCTGTTGAGCACCAGGCCCTAGGGGATTAATGCAACAACACAGACGAAGACGGCAAATTTTTCATCACTTCGGTCAATTTTAACATTATCTCACCTTTACTACATTCTTTGGAAGCCTGAATTTCAAGTCAATGGGTCCTGTGGGATTGTTCTATATAAATAGGGTTCACCTGAATAATAATAATAATAATAATAATAATAATAATAATAATAATAATAATAATAATAATAATAATAATAACCTTCCCTAGAATGCCGTGTCCTGACCTAACAGGACCTTGCCTTCCGAACCTCCCTTGGGAAGCCCTTCCCTGACCTGGCCATGGGGGCCATGCCTCCCTCCCCTGGCCCCCCAGAAGTAACAATGAACATGGGAAAGGCCTGCTGACTACCCAGATTGATATCTAGGGTACGGCTATACCCACAATACCCCTCCCTGGATAACTATGGGTCAGGTCACCCTCAAATACCTCGGACACCCCAAAGGGAATACCCTACAGAGGTATGGGCACCTGATATTTTACAGGTGCTTACGCCATTATTTCACACAAGTTACGTCAACGTGACGCTTTAAAATAAGTCTGAATGAAATAACGACGTAACGGGCGACACTTACGATCGTTATATGACGAAATAAGACGGCAAAGGCGACGAAATAACTCGGTTGTCACGAAGGGAAGGGTTGGTCCCACGTGGCGGCCGCCGGTTTGTTTACATTGTGACGTCAGCGACAACGAGCCTAAAATAAAATCCTAAAATTATATATTAAATCGTAATGTAATTTATGAAATGTCATTGAATTACGTTCATTAAAATACTATAATTATTGATCATTATATTTAAGATTCATATTCTACATCGTATCTGTGGTATTAAATTTCAGATTCTAATCTTCGTAATTCTTAAAATACTATAATTATTTATCATTACATTTAAGATCCATATTCTACATCGTATCTGTGGGATTAAATTTCAGATTCGTATTCTTCGTAATTCCCTTTATTCTCGTGTTTGAATTATTTTCGCAAGTATTTTAAATGTATTTAATGCTATATTTAATATCTATGTTCAACATCACATTCAACATACGTTTAAAAGTGATTATCTTCGCAATTAACTTTAGGTCAGTCTGATTTACGAAATTAACGGGGCCTGCGACGCTATAGCTTCCTATTGGCAGCTGAAATAACTAAAATAACAAAAAAAGAAAAAAAAAAAAAGAATAATAAATACTAACTGATAACTTTGTTTGTTTGCATGAACATTCAACCTTCGATTTTACGTAAATAACAACGAATTTCAACTGTTTGATATAAGATATAGATTAACAAACCTATCTTGTCCTAAATATTGTTCTTTGCGTTTGCTAAAATTGCCAAATAAATTAATTTTAAAACAGGAGTTAAGCAACTATTAAACTTTTGGCTTCGTGCAATATATAACTATTGTCTAAGCTTTGACTGATTAGTATAAATAAATATTATATTCAAATTTTTCATGACATATAACAAAAAAAGAATATTTTTTTTTCCATTTCTGTAAAAATCTATCAATATTGAAGCATTTTGATTAAAACTAAGAAATAAAAAAGGTATTTTCCTATGAATGTCTGGTAAAATAAACTGACAGATGAACTTTGAAACCTGACGCAGATTTTAAAGTAAAACATGACGAATCGTTTTATCGATCATTAAATAGGTAATGCAGGATTGCTAACTGAATTAATTAATTATTCATAAGTGATAAATTAATTTGAAGCTAGACTTGGCCTCAAAGAGATACTTTTGGGGATGATTTCTCGAGTCGTTCTATACAGCCTTATCTTGATATCATTTAGGGAGTGGAATTTATGAATGAATGACGTCACTCCCCTGAAGATTACGTAACCGGTTACCATGGTAACCGAGGTTAGTAGGCCAATTCTAAAACAAAGTCTATTAGTTTTAACGGTAAAACTTACATAATAAAAGTTATTTTTATATACCACTATATCATAATAAGTTATTTTTCTTGGTAATTTATAAAAATATATGTTTAAATCACGAATTCATCAATAAAAATATAAATTTATGAGATCGCTACTCACGCCGTATGGTTATACTGCTAAATTATTGTCTGGTCATTTCGAAAAGAAGACAGAAATTGGCAACTTTCACTCAAATTTACTACAATTTGCGTTCGATAAGTAGGTTATTTTAGCGATTTACATTGAATATAGATTAAAAAACCTTTCTTGTTTTCTCTGGTTCTAAATGTTATTCTTTGCGTTCGCTAAAATTGCCAAATAAATTAATTTTAAAAAGATTTTTAAGCAACTATTCAACTTTTAGCTTTGTACAGTATATAACTATTGTCTAAGCTTTAACTTATCAGTATAAATAAATATTATATTTAAATATTTTACGACATATAAGAAAAAAAGGATAGCTTTATTTCTATTTCTGCAGAAAGCTATCATTATTGAAGTCTTTTGATTAAAACTAAGAAATTAAAAAAGGTATTTTCCTATGAATGTCTGGTAAAATAAACTGACAGATGAACTTTGAAACCTGACGCAAATTTTAAAGTAAAACATGACGAATCGTATTATCGACCATTAAATAGGCAATACAGGATTAATGACTGAATTAATTAATTATTCATAAGTAATAAGTTAATATAAAGTTAGATTTGACCTCAAACTTAGATACTTTTGGGGATGATATCTCGAGTCGTCCTATAAAACTTATTTTGACATCATTTAGGGAATGAAATTTATGAATGAATGACGTCACTGCCCTGAAGATTACGTAATCGGTTTCCATGGTAACCGAGGTTTGTAGGCCAATTCTAAAACAAAGTCTATTAGTTTTAACGGTAAAACTTACATAATAAAAGTTATTTTTATATACTACTATATCATAATAAGTTATTTTTCGTGATAATTTATAAAAATATATGTTTAAATCACGAATTCATCAATAAAAATATAAATTTATGAGATCGCTACTCACGCTATATGGTTATACTGCTAAATTGTTGTCTGGTCATTTCGAAAAGAAGACAGAAATTGGCAACTTTCACTCAAATTTACTACAATTTGCGTTCGATAAGTAGGTTATTTTAGCAATTTACATGAATATAGATTAAAAAACCTTTCTTGTTTTCTCTGGTTCTAAATATTATCCTTTGCGTTCGCTAAAATTGCCAAAAAAATTAATTTTAAAAAGATTGTAAAGCAACTATTCAACTTTTGGCTTTGAACAGTATATAACTATTGTCTAAGCTTTAACTTATCAGTATATATAAATATTATATTTAAATATTTTACGATACATAAGAAAAAAAAGAATATCTTTATTTCTATTTCTGTAAAGAGCTATCATTATTGAAGTCTTTTGATTAAAACTAAGAAATAAAAAAAGGTATTTTCCTATGAATGTCTGGTAAAACAAACTGACAGATGAACTTTGAAACCTGACGCAGATTTTAAAGTAAAACATGACGAATCTTTTTATCGATCATGAAATAGGCAATGCAGGATTGCTAACTGAATTTATTAATTATTCATAAGTGATAAGTTAATGTAAAGTTAGATTTGACGTCAAACTTAGATACTTTTGGGGATGATATTTCGAGTCGTTCTATAAAACTTTATCTTGACATCATTTAGGGAATGAAATTTATGAATGAATGACGTCACTGCCCTGAAGATTACGTAATCGGTTACCATGGTAACTAAGGTTTGTAGGTGAATTTTAAAACAAAGTCTATTAGTTTTAATGGTAAAACTTATATCATAAAAGTTATATTTATATAATAATATATTATAAAAAGTTATTTACTTGATTTATTTATGAAAATGTATGTTTAAATCACGAATTTATCAATAAAAATATAAATTTATGAGATCGCTACTCACGCCGTATGGTTAAACTGCTAAATTGTCGTTTCAGAAATGGGCAACTTTTACTCAAATTTACTATAATTTGCGTTCAATAAGTAGATTATTTTAGCGATTTACATGTCACTTTTTTGCATGAGTATATATTAATATACACAGAAATATGGCAAGGTGAAGAAAATGAGTTTTGATATCTATCCAATCTATAAAAACGAATTTTAAAAGTAACTGAAAGGCAACTTTTCCATTCAACCAACTATCATCTCGTGTTCCCTCGAATTATGATTTGCTGTTGGTCCAGAATTGAGTTTAGTTCTCTTGTAAATTAACTTAATTTTAAGTTCAGCAGTAAAGTAATCACAGTTTGCTTTAAAATCACCTCTTACAGAACCTTATAGTGAGTTACAGTAATCCTATACGTTTTCTAAGAATATTTTATTGAGATTTGTCAAAACCACACTCAATATTATATATATATATATATATATATATATATATATATATATATATATATATATATATATATATATATATATATATATATATATATATATATATATATATATATATATATATATATATATATATATACTGCTGCACTGTAAATTCATAGGCATAGACTAAGTTATATATTATAACACAAGTTTTTATTTTTCACATTACATTACTGTAACTTACAGCCCCTGTATGATTACAATAATTTTCATAATCCAAAGGGGGATTATGCATTGAAATCTCCTTGTAGTAGCAATAAATAAATAAATAAAAGAAAACAGATAAATAAGAGCGAAAAACTCAAATTCTGCCCCAACAGCAACTCATAAGTCGGGGGATCCCGAGGCGATAGTCGAATGGAAGAGTTGCCTTTTCTTTCTTTTAAAATTCGTTTTTTATAGATTGGATATATATCAAAACTCAGTTTCTTCATCTTTTCATATTTCTGTGTATATTAATAAATATCCACGCAAAAAAAACTGTCATGTAAATCGCTAAAATAACCTAATTATCGAACGTAAATGACGATAGATTTGAGTGAAAGTTGCCAGTTTCCGCATTCTTTCGAGCCGGAGCAGACGACAGTATAGCCATAAGACGTGAGTAGCGATCTCATAAACTTGCGTCTTTATTGATAAATTCGGCATTTAAACAGTATTTCTATAAGTATACTTATAATAAAACTTATTTTGATGTATTATTACATAAATTATCTATTATTATATAAGTTGTATCATGAAAACTGATAGACTTTGTTTGAAATTCGTAAGTTCTTCCCGCCAATTTGGTTCCGTATGAGCCAATTTCTTCCAAACAGCGCTTCATAAAGCGGAGGGTTCCTCTGACCGAGTGAAATCTTGGCGGGAAAGTTTTCGTATCTGATTGGCTGTTGATTACGTCATCAACACCACTTCTGATTGGCTAATAGCTTGTGTTTACTATCTTGCGTGGTTCTGCAGACGAATTTTTTCAGTGTGGCCACAAAGTTATAGTAAGAACTTGCAAATAATTTCTTTTATATGCTTTTGTCAGAGTAGTAATATAGATAAAAATGTAAAATAATTATTTAATTTACTAAATAAGCTTTTAATAATTTATGAAAAGAATTTATAATGGTCTAATGAATGTTAAGAGCACATAGAATCGTCTATGGTTTTTCTAACAGACGACGATGTTTGCAGTATATCCACACGTAAGAAAAGCTATCCAAAATACTTTTCTTTTTGTGTCACCATTTAAATAATTCTGATGGGTAATATTTTAAAATATATATTCAATAAATAATTAAAACTAATTTAAATAATACAAAAAGCTATTTTGAGGTCTATCAAGTACAACATACGTAAGGTGATTTGGAAAGCAGTTTTGGTTATAGTTTGAAGCGTTTGTGAGAAATTTATGAATGGGGAGAATGGAACAGTTGCCTTTAATTACTTTAAAAGTCATTTTTTATAGACTGGATATGTATCGAAACACAATTTCCTCATCTTCCCATATTCATTTGTATATGAATGAATAATCATGCGAAATACTGTCACGTAAATCGTTGAAATTACTTATTTATCGAAGGTAAATGACGATAGATTTGAGTGAAAAATGCCAATTTCTGCCTTCATTTTGAATTGAAGCAGACGACAATTGACCAGTGTAACCATACGGCGTGAGTAGAGATCTCACAACTTTATATTTTTATTGATAAATCAGGCAGTTTAGGAGTAATATAACAATAAAAATCGAAATTAAATGTACTTAAAAATGGTTTCTATGAATATTAATTTTTTATTTTTACATTTTATTGCAAAAACAGATCAATTTTGTTTTGAAATTTAGGTACAAACCTCTATTTCCATGGAAACCAATACGTAATCGTCGATGCCTGTGACGTCATCTTCCATTCATACATTCGATTCTCGGTGAAATAAAAAACAAGTTACGTAGCTTTTTTTATTCGTTAATAATATTAAAGGCTGCTGTTATTGTATAGGTTCTAAACCTTACGTAATAAGACGAAATCGAGCGTAAATAAGGTAAATAAGTTACGGAATTCGTTGGTTTTCAGACCAAAACAACAAACATCCTAAACATTCGAATTTGAATTAAATCGAAGACTTCAGGATGCTTAAACTTTAAAATGGCATTTCCTCCTTAAATATTAACGTAATTTAGTCGCAATCTCTTTTAAAATACGTCAGATACGATACAAAATCATACGCTACAGCAGGAAATGGTATAAATATCGTAATAAGCGTATTTTAGACACATTTGGATAACCGCCCTCGAATTTCGTTTCTTTTTTCGATAATAGGTGGCTATAGTGTTCCCGACCCCGTAAAGTGAATATATCTTTTTTTTTTTGTAATTGAGAGGCGCGAAATATGAATTACGTTGGACGTTGAATACGACGTTTTTAGATGTTGGTTGACGCGGAACCTTTAAGAAAAATTTTGTTGGGTGTGATATGTTTTTGAAAAGTTAGTTAGGAGTTGCATAAATGTTTGAAAAGTTAGTTAGGTGTGATGTATACGTTTTTTAAAAGTTGGTTAGGTGTGAAATGAGTTTTTGACAAGTTAGGTGTGATATAAGTTTTTGAATAGTTAGTTAGGTGTGATATATGTTTTTGAAAAGTTAGTTAGGAGTTGTGTAAGTGTTTTATAAGTTAGTCAGGAGTTATATAAGTGTTTTTGTTAAGGGTTTGAAGATTCTAAATAATCGTAAAATTATTCGTAAAATGTGGTTACGATCGCTGATTTGTGTCAGGCTGAGAAAGAGAGAAAGATTGATTGATGGCTACTAAAACTGGCGTCAAACGAGAGAGAGAGAGAGAGAGAGAGAGAGAGAGAGAGAGAGAGAGAGAGAGAGAGAGAGAGAGAGAGAGAGAGAGAGAGAGATGAGGTTGCTGACACAGTTCACATAAGAGTTAAAGTTTTAATGTGTCGAATACGACGTTTTTAGATGTTGGTTGATGCGAAGTATGTAAGAAAAAATTTAGTTGGGCGTGTTATAAAGGTTTGATAAGTGTTTGATAGGACTGGGAGCTTTGCGTAGAGTCGAAATTATTGTAAAATTATCAGTAAAATGTGGTTTTGATTACTGATTTGTGTTAGAAAGAGAGAGAGATTGATAGATTATGGCTATTAAAACTGGCATCATAATAATATGTGGAAAGGGAGAGAGAGAGAGATTGCTGACACATTTCACAAAAGAGATAAGGTTTTACTGCTACGATTAAGACGTAATTCGATGTTGGTTGATGCAAAGACCGTTATGAAAAGTTAGTTACAAGTGATGTAAGTGTTTGGTAAGTGTTTGACGAAGCCGGTAGCTTTACGCAGAGTCGAAGTGATCGTAGAATTGTTCTTAAAATGTGGTTATGATTGCCGATTTGTGTCGGGGTGAGAAAGAGACTACAACGCTCCATAACTACCGAGCTTCATCCTGGACCTGTCAACTGTTATGTTTATTTGAGCACTCGAAGAAGCACGAGTACAAGGAAGAATAATGACTGCTTAACTGCCCTCACCTGTAACAGTGTTTATATTTTATCACGAAATATCTGGCGAATCCTTTTCCAGAGACGTATTATTGATTATTTTCCTCCTTGTATGCACTGTCAACTTCTTTATTAGTTGGTTTTGGCAGCCATATTAATATACAGTTTAAGGATACCGTCACTTTTGTGCAGAACAAAATTCGAGGTCTTTCACTCTCCAGAGTTACTCTGACACTGGATTTTGCTATTTAGACTTTTAGAGTTGCGTGACAGAGAGAGAGAGAGAGAGAGAGAGAGAGAGAGAGAGAGAGAGAGAGAGAGAGAGAGATCGGAACTATCGCTCCTTTGTGTAATGAGAGAGAGAGAGAGAGAGAGAGAGAGAGAGAGAGAGAGAGAGAGAGAGAGAGAGAGAGAGAGAGAGACCCTATGCCGATACAAAATCTGTCAAAAAATGGTCATCCCAATTCTTTCAATTTCCAAATAGAATTTACTTTCCTCACTCCCAGAAGCGTAAATAATTCTAAAAACATTCAAATCTCATTGAAGAGATTTCATTTCCCCCAAGTTTTCCTCTTGAGACATAAGATCTCGGTAAGTGGCGAAAATCCATTATGTTTATTCATTTACAAACTGAAAAAGTGTCTGTAACACTTCCGAGTATTGATGGCCAATGTTTTAGATGAAGGTTTAGTACAGAATTCCATTTCCCAAATTCATTCAGTCTTATCAGAAGCCCACCCTATTTCCATGGCATAGTGTGGCTTGGGGCAGTCACTTAAATTCTTTACATAATGTCACTAAGAAACACGAAGCTTCCCTGATGACCACTAACCCACAAAGACATCAGTTTCATGAATTAAGAAGACCACTTTCTAAGTCACGGCGTTTGTGGCATTTTAACTGTTATATATTTTAGGGCGTGCAAAGGAACGCCTACATTCTATTTCCTAATTTTTACCAACAAAGATCTTTGATAATACGAGTTATTTCCTCTTAAGGCTACTGTATCTGATTCACAAAGCAAACATCTGACAGTCTATTCCTTGTATGTGTGTGTATTAGTTCACCTTGATGTAAGATTCTTAATGACTTTTATTTACCCACATATATTTTGTCTAATTACATAGTTACTCATTTGTATCACTATTTTACTTTGCTTTTATCTTTTTTTTTCAGATAATTTGCGAGGCAAGTTTCCAGGTCTTTCAAGCAGAGAGTTATTTCAATGATTGACCTTTTTATGACAATTCTCAATAAACGAGTATTTGGCCTCTTGAATCTACTTTCGAATTATTCCTTTTTATTGTGTATTTCTTGCTGTACAAGCTTGCGGTTACAGTATAAGGACAAATAGTAACTGTAGGCTGTACCACATAGAGCCTTTTAACTAAAACTATTTAATTCAGCAGACATTGCTGATAAAACACCAAATGTAAATATTGTATACTTTTTATTTTCAGCACTAAAATATGCAGAAAACTTACAAAAATATCCTTAGGAATTTATGTATTTATATATACCTCAAAGTACAGGTATTATACAATATTGGTACAGAAAAATATGTAAAACAAGGCTGAACCAGAGGCAGGTGTAATGCATTCCAGTTTTAGATCTAGAATACGAGAGATCATGACCTAGCTATCAAAATGATTAGTTTTCCAGAGTACGTGATTCTTCAGTACATAGCAAACATTATTACATTCCATTCACAAAATGATCTGAACAATGGAGCAACAATTCCACAGTTTCTGAGCAGAGATTTCTACTAAATCCTCCCTTGATGTAACCCCTTCTATTAAGACATCTTAGGTTAAACAACCTTTTAATTCGAGTCATTTCTGTCAGTGGAACAAGTAGGAGATCAATTCCTCAGAAAGCAACTCCCTGACCTTTGCATCAATTGAGACTACCTGTGTTATAAAGATATTTCCTGCATAGAATGGAATGGAATACAGTATAGAGTTTGGGCCAAAGGCCCCAGCACTGAGACCTACGAGGTCACTCAGCGCCGCAAAGGAAATTGAGCAAGCAGCTTTGATTGGTGAAACTGCACTTTGAAATAATTGTTAGGGGTTGGGGGAGTGGTTAGCAAGATGGAAGAAAGATAATACGAATGGAGGTTCAGTAAAAGGACGCTGCAGAGAACATTTAGACTGAAAACCAAAAGACAGAACAGGTTATTTAAATTGCATTAGTGCAAAGTGGCCTTTTTTTTTTTTTGTCTCCAACTATAGATCAAGTTTACCTCCCAAACCTATTCTTCAAACTCTAACACATACTACCTAAGAAGAGACTGTTGCTATAACAACTATAAAATCTAGCAATGAAGGTTAGAAACTTTATAAATCACCAAACACCAACAAATGATCATGCAATAGGCAGACTAACGACCTAATCAACCTGCAACAGGTGAGGAAACGATAAAGAATAATCTTCTGTGTGATCTGGACATAACCAGTGCTTCCTCAGATCCTGCCATTTCGATACTTATGGTAAATCTAGCACCTCTCTCTCTCCCATCAAAGAAGTCGGAGATCTTTCTATGTGGAGATGTATAAAAAATCAGCATGAGTTGATGTGAAATGAGAACTGGCTCTGGCTTGGGAAAGCGCCAATACTGGCCTTTAAAATCAATATCAACAGATTTATGAAATGGCAATCAACTATTGACTAGACAGTGCCCAGTGTGCTGGACCCTTTACCATCTGTAGAAATCTACACACCCTTGACCTCTTAATAAAGGAATCAGAATGATTAAAAGGAAATCAGAGATCAAATTAGCTCCATATGAGCAAAAAATCCTTCCTGAGCACTAAAGCTGTAACTAGTCCGGCAAACAAATTCACACCCACCTTAGATTTTATGCAGAAAAACCATAGCTTGGAGAACAGTAACATGGGTATGGCTGTTCTTTCTACACAAAGATATGAAATTACACCACCTGGCTCAAAGGGTACACACTAAAAATAACATACACATATCACTGAAGACTCACAAGACCTTCGAGAACCTCTCAAGGCCTATATCAGTTCAATTCCTATGGCTACATTTACCGTTAACTCCACTTCCTTTCAAGAGAATAACGAATATGATTAGAGAATTTTCAACTTTTCCCTGGGGGTTCGCTCCCCCACCCCTTTGGAAATTGCTGGCGCCCCCCCCAGATTGAGAACCACTGGTATATATGTATTTTCCTATAAATGCATTGCGATGTTAACTCCTTCTAAAGTGTACATTCGTATCACTAATCTTATTGTATGTTGAATCTTTCTATAATGAAATGAATGGTAATATATTTTCCTAAAATAAACATTTATGGTACTAATTCAATGCTGGTTTTTGCAATAACTATTTTCAATGGGATAAAGTATATTGAATTTGAATCTCTCTCTCTCTCTCTCTCTCTCTCTCTCTCTCTCTCTCTCTCTCTCTCTCTCTCTCTCTCCAGCGCTGATTGATTTCATTCGTCCCAGTGGCCGAAATTTTATATTGGGTTCAATTCAACTCAATACATTTTTATCTCTTTATTTTTCTTTGGGAGCTTAAATTTCAAGTCAGTGGCCCCTGTAGGGGCCTTGTTCCATAAGAATTGGTTTAAGACTTATTATTATTATTATTATTATTATTATTATTATTATTATTATTATTATTATTATTATTAGTATTATTATTATTATTATTATTATTATTATTATTATTATTATTATTATTATTATTATTATTATTCAGACGATGAAACCATTTCTTATGGATCAAGCCACCCACAAGGGCCACTGACTTGAAATTTAAGCTCCCATCGATTATTAGAACAGGAAAAAATATGAATTTACTGATATGATTAAATCTATATATACATATATATATATATCTATATATATATATATATATATATATATATATATATATATATATATATATATATATATATATATATATATATATGTATATATATATATATATATATATATATATTAGATATTTCCTATATGAAACCCCTTTTAAATTTATTTGCTTATATTCATAGTTACCTATTAAATTTTATCACGGCGCCAGTAGCCTAGCCCTTTCATATCTGTATAGTTATCACATCACTGAGGGCACATGAGCCCCGATGTGTCTGGGAGCGCTCGACAGTGCGAAAAAATAATTATTTCGAAAATTCAGCAAAAATAGAAATGTTATGCCAACAACGTTCATTTTGCTGTCCTTTTCTTCTAAATGTTTATATTTTATGGTGGAATAGTCAGAATAAGAGTCCCAGCCCTCTAAATACAAAAAAAAAAATGTGAGTTATTTCACGAAAAAAAAAATCTTTACTTATTTTTATATTTTCGTTCGTAACCCAAAAACTATGAATATCAGGCGAATGAATTATTTTTTATGAGAAAGCCAACAAAATTCTCTAAATATCGACATATAAAAGAATGGAAAACGAATAAGTCCAGTTGGTGAAAAAATTGATCGAAAAGAGGGTGAGAAACAGAGCGATCTGCCCGGCCTATGGTGAGAATTATCGCTAGAAAAATTTTTTTTTGAAGACCCCTATCTCGGTTATTTTTCATAGAAATTACTTTGTAAATATACGAAAATGTAGAGGAAAAGTTGAAGAATAATGTGAGAGTCAAGAAAAATGGCTTTGGTAACGGCAACAGTTTCATTTTGACGTTATAAATTGATTGAAACGAAAAAAAATGTTACCGTTGTCAACATTATCGTTCGTAGCTCAAAAGCTATAACAGTTAGGCGAATGAATCATTTTTTATGAGAAAGCCAATAAAATTCCCTAAATATTGACATATAAAACAATGGAAAACGAATAAGTCCAGTTGGTGAAAAAATTGATAGAAAAGAGGGTGAGAAACAGAGCGATCTGCCCGGCCTATGGTGAGAATTATCGCTAGAAAATTATTTTTTGAAGACCCCTATCTCGGTTATTTTTCATAGAAATTACTTTGTAAATATACGAAAATGTAGAGGAAAAGTTGAAGAATAATGTGAGAGTCAAGAAAAATGGCTTTGGTAACGGCAACAGTTTCATTTTGACGTTATAAATTGATTGAAACGAAAAAAAATGTTACCGTTGTCACCATTATCGTTCGTAGCTCAAAAGCTATAACAGTTAGGCGAATGGATTATTTTGTATGAGAAAGCCAACAAAATTCTCTAAATATTGATATATAAAGCAATGAAAAACGAATAAGTCCAGTTGGTGAAAAAATTGATAGAAAAGAGGGTAAGAAACAGAGCGATTTGCCCGGCGTATGGTGAGAATTATCGCTAGAAAAAAGTTTTTTTTGAAGAGCCCTATCTTGGTTATTTTTCATAGAAATTACTTTGTAAATATACGAAAATGTAGAGGAAAAGTTGTAGAATAAAGTGAGAGTCAAGAAAAATGTCTTTAGTAACGGCAACAGTTTCATTTTGACGTTATAAATTGATCGAAACGAAAAAAAAAGTTACCATTGTCAACATTATTGTTCGTAGCTCAAAAACTATAACAGTTAGGCGAATGAATAATTTTTTATGAGAAATTCAATAAAATTCCCTAAATATTGACATATAAAACAATGGAAAACGAATAAGTCCAGTTGGTGAAAAAATTGATAGAAAAGAGGATGAGAAACAGAGCGATCTGCCCGGCCTATGGTGAGAATTATCGCTAGAAAAAATATTTTTTTTGAAGAGCCCTATCTCGGTTATTTTTCATAGAAATTACTTTGTAAATATACGAAAAAGTAGAGGAAAAGTTGAAGAATAAAGGGAAAGTCAAGAAAAATGGCTTTGGTAACGGCAACAGTTTCATTTTGACGTTATAAATTGATCGAAACGAAAAAAAAAGTTACCATTGTCAACATTATTGTTCGTAGCTCAAAAACTATAACAGTTAGGCGAATGAATTATTTTTTATGAGAAAGCCAAGAAAATTCTCTAAATAACGACATATAAAACAATGAAAAACGAATAAGTCCAGTTGGTGAAAAATTGATAGAAAAGTGGGTAAGAAACAGAGCGCGCCGCCAGGCATACGGTGAGAATTATCGCTAGACATTTTTTTTGAAGAGCCCTACCTCGGATTTTTTCATAGAAATTACTTTGTAAATATACAAAAATGTAGAGGAAAGGTTGAGGAATAAAGTGAGAGTCAAGAAAAATGGCTTTGGTAACAGCAACAGTTTCATTTTGACGTTATAAGCTGTTCGAAACGAAAAAAAAATGTTACCGTTGTCAACATTATCATTCGTAGCTCAAAAGCTATAACAGTTAGGTGAATGAATTATTTTTTATGGGAAAGCCAACAAAATTCTCTAAATATCGATATATATGATAATGAAAAATGAGATTCAGAGCCCTGCCTAAAATCCAGACGTCTCTTATGTGATGCACTAACGAATTTCCGCTAGTTTTACCGTAAAAACTTTGCGAAAGCATGTTGGAAACTTCTCGATTGACGTCGCTGTATGTAAACAGTCATACGTGTTTATCGAACCTCGTACGCATGGTCTCTGACAGAAGTGTAAGTGTAAGTGGGGAGAGAAGGTTGGGAATAGAGGAGGAGGAGGAGGTAAGTGGGGGGAGAGGGTTGGGAATGGAGGAGGAAGAGGAAGAGGAGGAGGGGGAAGAGGTAAGTGGGGGGAGAGGGTTGGGAATGGAGGAGGAAGAGGAGGGGGAAGAGGTAAGTGGGGGGAGAGGGTTGGGAATGGAGGAGGAAGAGGAAGAGGAGGAGGGGGAAGAGGTAAGTGGGGGGAGAGGGTTGGGAATGGAGGAGGAAGAGGAAGAGGTAAGTGGGGAGAGAAGGTTGGGAATAGAGGAGGAGGAGGAGGTAAGTGGGGGGAGAGGGTTGGGAATGGAGGAGGAAGAGGAAGAGGAGGAGGGGGAAGAGGTAAGTGGGGGAGAGGGTTGGGGATGGAGGAGGAAAAGGTAAGTGGGGAGAGAGGGTTGGGAATGGAGGAGGAAGAGGAGGGGGAAGAGGTAAGTGGGGGGAGAGGGTTGGGAATGGAGGAGGAAGAGGAAGAGGAGGAGGGGGAAGAGGTAAGTGGGGGGAGAGGGTTGGGAATGGAGGAGGAAGAGGAGGGGGAAGAGGTAAGTGGGGGGAGAGGGTTGGGAATGGAGGAGGAAGAGGAAGAGGAGGAGGGGGAAGAGGTAAGTGGGGGGAGAGGGTTGGGAATGGAGGAGGAAGAGGAAGAGGTAAGTGGGGAGAGAAGGTTGGGAATAGAGGAGGAGGAGGAGGTAAGTGGGGGGAGAGGGTTGGGAATGGAGGAGGAAGAGGAAGAGGAGGAGGGGGAAGAGGTAAGTGGGGGAGAGGGTTGGGGATGGAGGAGGAAAAGGTAAGTGGGGAGAGAGGGTTGGGAATGGAGGAGGAGGAGGAGGAAGAGGAAGAGGTAAGTGGGGAGAGAAGGTTGGGAATAGAGGAGGAGGAGGAGGTAAGTGGGGGGAGAGGGTTGGGAATGGAGGAGGAAGAGGTAAGTGGGGGGAGAGGGTTGGGAATGGAGGAGGAGGAGTAGGAGCTAAGTGGGGGGAAAGGGTTGGGAATACAGGAGGAAGAGGAGGAGGAGGAGGAGGAGTGAAGAAAGTAGAGACAGAATGTCATGCAATTGCCTGTTTAATGACCATTCATTTTTTGCGTATACATCGTACGAGGGGTTAGGATTCGTCGCTTCCCCAACCTAAGGCCTGCGTGGGTGTGATCAGCTGATGTCATTGTGAGAATTTGACTACGCCATGGATTTGCGCATGCACAGTAGAGGAACTAAAAAATTTATAGAAAATAGAGGATACCAAACAGAGTGTTTCCAATAATGTAATCCTACATTTTATAAAAAAAAAAAAAATGTAAGATACGAGAGAGAAACGTGGGTAGGATCAGCTGATTTCATTGTGAGAAATTTACTAT